>JACCIY010001363.1:0-62074 GCA_025506505.1 Flaveria sonorensis | reverse complement strand
GTGCACGAAGCTGACTCCAGTACCTGGGGCAAGCAACAAGGGTCCCGTCAATCTCAAAGATTGACCCTGCATGCATCCTCATGGGGTAGCTAACCGCACACAATTGAGCTGACAACCGGGCCTGTGAACCTCCTTTTCATTTTGCTTGCAAGACTTTCATTCATTAGTTAAGTTCCCCATTTCATTATCATTAATCTTTCACTTCATTTATGATAATACTTACGTATACGAGCATAAGCACACCACATAAAGTCACATAATAATACATAATATGGAACTAAGAACAGCCACAAACAAGCATATCATCCAACAAACATAACCACCTAAACACCCCCAGGGTTTAAGTCTTAAAATTTCTATTTCCCTAATTTTCAGAAAATTTTCTAAGGCAATAGGCGCATGAGCACTATACATGCGCACGACACTTGGGCACATGGGAAAGACTTAGGCGCATGAGCACGCTTGGGCGCATGAGCTTTACTTAGGCGCATGTACACTTAGGCGTATGAGGTACTGTTTGGGCGCATGAACCAACACTTAGGCGCATGAACAATTTTCGGTCGCATGGGTACTATTAGGGCGCATGGGCTGTTACTTAGGCTTTTTGGCAGAATTCTTAGGCGCTGAGCCCTATTTGGGCGCATGATATGGGACATAGGCATCTGAGCCAATTTCAGGCGCATGAACAACAGTTATGTTAAAACTAAAAACATTTTCAGTCCCAAATTATCATCCTAAACTGTCCTTAACTTAAATCTAGCATTATAGGCACCTAAAACTAGCATAACCCCACAACACACAAGAATCCATACATACGTACATACGGTTAACATATATATAAGTTGTAAAATGTTTTACATGCATTTTCAGCACCAAAGAAGTTTAAAACACAAAACCGGATCAGGGATCTAGAACACCAATTGCAGCCTCAAGTAAAACTCCACCAAACTTGAGGGCATAACGAGTCCAAACAACCTAAACACACCAAAAACACATAACCAAGCACAAAAAACATAAGAATCGATCCATAAGCTGAAAATTCAGCTGAAACTGAACCAAAAACACAAGAAAATACCTACCTTCGAAAATATCAGCTTTTCTTCTTTAAAAACCCAAGAGAACTGCTCGTCCTTCTTCTTTCTTGTTTCCAGCCAAAAGTGGGTGTAGAAAAGAAGATGCATGGGTGACCATACCCCTTTTAAAATAAAGTAATAGTGTTTTGCATCTTGCACAGTTTACCCCCCTCTACTTCCATCCATTATCTTTTCTTTCAAGATACTTTTCTTTTCCTTTATTTTAAACAAATTTTCGGGTGTTACATCATTGAACGCAATACTATAATTTACAGCTAATCAATTTGGGGAAGAAAGGCTTTGTACCTCATATCTATATTCACAACAAATTTAATCCATTAGAAAAATATTACAAAACTAATAAACTAACAACCAATGACATTACTATAGTACGTTAATCAAGAACAAATCAAAACATCATGATCCTTAAAATCGTAAGAATTCAACATAGAATTTGATAATTACAGAGGATGAGAAGTTAATGTAAATATGAAGGATGTACTAATGTTACATGGGATTAATCTGATATAAATATAGGAGTTACTCTTTGTAATATGGTGGTTGCAGTAACGTAACAATATTGTTACACTAATGTAACATAGGTTTCACTAATGTTCCTTTGAAAACAAATCTTAATACTTACAGTAATTACATCATATTGCAATCACCTATAGTGAATTACATTAAAGAAACAAGTGTTAGTGAATGTCCGCTGTGGACACGAACATTCTTAGAATGTCCGCTGTGTACACTTGTGTCTACAGCAGACAGCTAAGTGTCCATAGCGGATATTCTAAGATTGTTTAAGGGTCCGCTGTGGACACTTAGGCTGTCCGCTGCGGACACTTGAACAATCTTTGAATGTCTGCTGTGGACACGTACTCTGTCCGCTGTGTATACTTGAATGTTTAAGTGTCCATAGCCGACAGCCTAAGTGTCCACAACGGACATTCTAAGAGTTTTAAGTGTCCACAGCGGATAGCCTAAGTGTCCACAGCGGACAGCCTAAGTGTCCACGGTGGATATTCTAAGAATCTTTAAGTGTCCGCTGTAGACAATTAGGCTGTCCGCTCTGGACACTTTACATTCATAGAATGTCCACTGTGGACACTTAGGCTGTCCGCTGTGTAGACTTGAATGTATAAGTGTCCACAGCGGACAGCCTAAGTGTCCACAACGGACATTCACTAACACATATGTCCATATTTTTGGTTAGTAGGTTTCTGAAGTCATGGAGTTGTAGTTACATAGTTTAATATTGTTTGTTTACATTTGTTTACAGATTGATTTACATTGGTTAATATTGGTTTACATTAGTTAAATCAAGATCCAGGTCACCATTGTAGGTTATGTTCAGTAGTCGTTGACGATGAGCTATGTGTTGTTCGGTTCACCACCATCAATCGTAATCAAACCCACTGGTGGGGTGTCTATTGCTGGAGTGGAAGTGGTGGTCGGAATCGGTTGTGGTTATTGGGTAGATGATGATGAGGTCAGTTGTTGGCTTGTGGTGGTAGTTGATGGATAATAAATAAAAGAAGATAATATGGTTTAAAGGTGGATAGTATAGTAGGTAAATAAAAAATAAAAAAAGTACATTTTGGAGATTTTACCAAAAATATGACAACATAGAAGATTATAATTTTACCCCTTATATGATCTTCACCATTAAAATGAAATATTCTATTTGATGCCAAATGAAATGTGGATACTTGGGTTAAAGAGTTTTTCACAAAAGAGAAGGTTTACATGAACCATATCCTATATATATATATATATAATATAATATATATATATATATTATTATATATATATATTATATATATATATATATTTATATATCTTATATATATATATATATATATATATTGTTATATGTATTGTATGTCATGAGTATATATATTTATATGTATGTATGCATATAAGTTGGTCTTGTTTCATAATAAATTAGTTTACTAGGATTTACTAGCTATGATTTAATAGGATGTGAATCTTATGCCAAAATTTTCACTAGATATGCATGCATGCAATCTCATTATACATGTGTGGGTGAATATGTATGTATCGTACGTATGTATGCACGGATATGGGTGTGTGTGTGTGTGTTTGTAGATGGTGGCTTTATCTTATTCTAGATTAGTAAGATTTGGTATAGACTTTTAATGACTTTTGAAACTAACCAAGATTTTGCATAGGGAGGTTGACGTGTATTGATTAGTTTATAGGTGATTTGACCATACAGGAGTTTTATAAATTTATCAGTTGTTTATATAATTCTTGATTTATTTTATAAAATTTAAGTCTTCATTTTATAAATATATAATATGTATACACACACATTATGTATATATACTAGTTGAGTGTCCGCGCGCATTGCGTCGGGGAAAAAAGATAAATGAAAAAAGAGAACGTTGTAACAATAAACAAATGAGGAAATGTTCTCATTGTTGAAATAAGTAAACATGAATTGTAAACATGAGTTTGGCAAAACAATCTTTAAAAAGTAAATGAACAACGAATATAAGGCTACCTCCCTGCCAAATCATTGAAATAAAATCGGATCGATTAATATAAAAACCATTATATAACCTTTGAGCCAACATTACCGATTAAACCTTCCTCTTTTGTTCGGGAAGGTGACTCCTTTGTCCGGGAATGGGTATTTTATTGTAATCCCATAACTATTTTGAATCTATTTTTGGGTTACTAAAGTCTAATTTCAACCATGTGTCATGATCCCACATGATCTATAGCTTATGTGCTCGTTTGAATGAGTAAACACCAAACTTAGTTTAGCAGATTTAGATAGTCGGAGAAGACTGGTTATCGAGATATGGTATGAGGGGTCGGAATTACATCATGTGTTGAGATGCATCAATTTTAAAACAATTAGTACGAGTGATTAAACATGATTAAGTTGTGATTATGCGATATGTATGCTTTAGAAAGGTAATGTAAAAATAGAATACCAGATCAGCATTTTCTTTATCTTTTATTGGTGTTTGAAAGGGGTTTTTAATTTTTTTCAAAGTGATTATTATGGGTCTTGACATTTAAGAATCAAATATGTAGGAAATATTTTGTTAAAGTTGGGTAATTCATGTTTACAGTAACTCTTACATGCTTTTCAAAATCAAAAATTAAGAATCAGACTTGCCACATTGCAAAAATAAAAGTTATAATATTCTGGATCATTGCACATCCAAAGTTCCACTGGAGCAGTTTCCAAATTGTAGTAATACCAGAATAATGTCCGTTTCTATAGTTGCCTATTTTATATTTCTTGTCACCATTCTTTTACTTTTAGTAAACGATGAAGAATTTGCAGTTTGATCACACAGTTGAAACACAAAAACTTTGCAAGATAGAACATCTCACAATTTTTTAAACCTCCAAAACATAGCAATACATACATAACAAAAACAACAGGCCGTTGATTAACATATATTAACTAAATGTTTATATAGACATGAACTGGAGCAGGGTGTGTTCTATTTTATTTTTAAACCATGTTCTAAATTGTTAATTTCCAAAGAATTTTTATCTTGTAGATTGTGAGATCTCATGTTAAAGGTTAAGGATGGCAATGGGCCGGGTTCGTGCCGGGTATTGATAATTCTAGGCCTATGCCGGTCCTAAAATCTTGTCCCATACCCATACCCGTCGGGTAATTACCCATCGGGTATCGGGTATACCCCGGGTATCGGGTATACCCATTAGTCTCGGATGACGAACATTCTTGTGGGTATTTTTAAGTATACCATTTTAAATATCAAATATGATTATCTCTATAAATTTTTTATATTAAAAACTAAGCAACATCTTCATTTGAAAAAAATTAACGTAAAAAATAGATACAACAGGTTGACTAACCTTTAATATTCAAATTCTAAAATAACTACAAGATTTAAGTATTTAAAAATTTCAAGTCCAAAATATAAGTATCTTTAAGTGCTTTTAAGATTTCATATCATAAAATTCCATATCCAAAATACATATTTCTTAATCCAAAAATGTCAATACGATTTGCAAAACTCAGATCAATAATGAAGTCAAAATAACCGTGCTACTCAAGTGGAGACAATTTGTAAAACTCAGGGACAAAAACGAGATTAACTCAAAAATAAATAACATCGGGTCTATGTTCGGGTAAATGGGTATGTGGTTTCGGTTAATCGGGTTGGGCATAACTAATCCCATACCCGTGAAAAAATTTAAACTAACCAATACCCGGCCCAATCCCCGTCGGGCTTCGGGCATACCCGTCTCATATGTTACGGGAGATTCGGGTATACCCATCGGGCTCGGGTTTTTTTTCCATCCCTATTAAAGGTAGTCGGGTAACTAATCTAGAATTCTGTCATATATGCTTATGTTTTGAGTTTTGTATTTTTCAAGAACTAAATAAAACTTGTCAAAAACCGAATGAAATTTAAAAAAAAATAACATTTTCACCTAGTCTAGGTATTATAAGTCTTGATAAGCATGATGGCATTTTGTGGCTCATGAGAAGTTAAAAAATCAAACGACACAAAAGATAACAAACATCAAATAATACAAACATCAAATAAAACAATGATCGAAACAAATAGAATGCAAGTATTCTCAGACAAAACAAATCACTTTAGCTCCAAAACACACATGTAGTAGTAGGAAAAGATTTGAATACTGACTGTGTCAATAGTAATTCTGTTAACTATGTGTGTGTTTTCAATTTTTGCTGGTTTTTACGGGATTGATTCATTCAAGTAATGCAGGAACACATACTACGCAGAACGTACATAATTGGAGTTGGAAAACAACTTGATTTCATTAATATAAAAAGCTAAAGCAAAGACGGAAACATTAATGTTTTTATGTAATCATGGAACTACAAACCTCCCATCGTAGTCAAGGATGTCACTTTGGGTGAATATATAGAAAAGCTAACATACTACACTGATTAACTTTTTCAAATGTAATCAACCAATATAATATTTTAAAAACAAATCATTCGTTAAATAAATTTGTTGATTATTTTTAAAGTGAATGTAGAAAAACTATGTTCATACAGATTTCAAAGCTGGTTACTTGTGATGCGGGCCCAAGCGTTGAATACCGGGCTTAATGTTTTTAGAGGTTCAAGACCGCGCTGCAACGAAAATGGGCATAACCTGGGCTACGAGCCTCCGTTTCTGACGTGCTACCGGTCAAATCGACCGTGGAAACGAGGGCTACGTCACGGTAGGCGGGTTTATCCCATTATTTTCCAAAATAAGGCCTCTAAATGGGTTTTGGGCCACTTTTATGTTTTTTTTCTAGTTGTTCGGTTTGTTTTGAGCTTTTGTTGGCCCATGGTTGTTTTTTTTAGGCCCGTTCGAATTTGGCATGTATTTAAGTTGTCTTGATGTAATTTGGATGGTCACTTGATCATTTCTGCAAAAAAAAAAAGTTTGTCTTTTCAAATTCGGAACTTTGGGTCGAATTTGGGGGTTGGGTGAAGATCATCACGGGTATTCGCAAAATCAAGTGTTTGAACTTTGATTTCATTCCATGCGCTACATCAACTTGTCGAAGTGTTATGATTTTCATATCAAATATATACATGAAATATGAGCAAAGTACAGGTATCAAATAGTCTTAATGATAGAATCTAATATTTTAATTCTTAACAATTGTATTTGATTCTTACTTTACTTCTTCGATTCATAGTGTCCCTTTTATCATTATGTAGTTCTATAAATATAGTTGCTTAACAATTAATGTGCTATGATGGACTAACAAACACTTATTCTTCAAGTTACCAAAGGGATTCCATAATCAAGTGGTACCATTATGAATGCACACATACTAATGTAATCAACCAATGAAATTGTAGCCATGGCAGATTAAAATCATGCATAACTTTAGCAATTTCAACATAAAACTAACATAAGCATAACATACAACCATGATAGGAAGATTAAAGCATGCATAAGTAAAGCAATTTCAAAGTACTTTAGATAGTTATGATCGACTTTGAAAAATAGATCATACTTCAAGGGCATATACCAACTTATTCAAAGGCATTGAACAAACAACAATGTTTAGGTTTTTTAAAATTCATAACGACTATTAAGCAGCAAATCATAAAAAGTTATAAGCATTATGATCAGTTGATAATCATCATGCTTTTGCATGAATAAAATTGGCAAGTTTCGAATGCATTATTACTTGAGAAAGGGAAAAGCCGAACATGAATGTTGATAATAAGTCTCAAGATGAACAATTTGAAAGCAACAGGGTTATTCTAAATCAAAAGTACCGTGACCTTCATTCAAGCAACCAAACAAAATCTTATCAACTAAGTGTCTTAATTTCATGATAATTACTATTCAAAATCATATTATCAACTAAGCAGTCTTAATTACTATTCAACAAAGCTGTCTTAATTACTATTCAAAAGACCAATCCAAACACCCCTGTAATAACGAAACAAATAAGCAGTCATTATTAAGAACCTGCTTCTCTTTGTGTGCTCTGCCATTACTTTACAACATCTCTAAATCATACAACTTCAAAATCACAGGACTAGTTAAGGATGAAGATGAAGCAACAGTCTCACAAGACTAGAGAGATCAAACACTTAACAGATCAAATAGGCAATCGGCAAATGAAACAAAACAAAGAACAAGAGTAACGAACACAAGAAGAACACAAGTAATTGATTTTTCAAGAATGATGTATATTGGTCTCAAGTGTTTTACAATTGTTACAATTGCTTACTCCAAAGGACTGGTTACATGAGATACTTTATACTACATCCTACAGCTAGTCATACTTTGAAGGCCAGCTGGAACACTAATATAGACAACAAGATTAATGTAAAGTAAAAAAGCAGATTGCCATTTGACAAGTAACTATGACATGCCATAGCTCACATCCTATTCTATTACCAAAGTATAAAAGTACAAGAGTGGAAAGTTAAAAACTCA
Source organism: Flaveria sonorensis (assembly GCA_025506505.1). Classification (NCBI taxonomy): domain Eukaryota; kingdom Viridiplantae; phylum Streptophyta; class Magnoliopsida; order Asterales; family Asteraceae; genus Flaveria; species Flaveria sonorensis. The sequence goes on along the minus strand of JACCIY010001363.1, from coordinate 54,048 downwards.
AACACCATAATGTACAGCTGACAAAAGTATGAAGATAATCACCAACTTGTATAACTTGGTGAGTCTTAAGAGCTGGCTGTGGAAAGTTGTTAAGCTTTTGTCAAAAGTAATGTCATAGAAAGCATGTCTTCTATGTCCTTGGAAAAAATCAGTCTTCAAGCTTGGAAGACTTTGTCTTGAAGCTTCGGAAGACTTCACTTTTGGCTTTGAAAGATTTGTGTGTTTGGCTTCGGAAGATTTGACACTTAGTGAATTTTTTTTTTGTATTTTCAAGTCTTCCAAAGTAACTTCCTTGTACTTCTGAATGGACATTGATAGATCTTTGGTTAGCATCAACCTTTAAGATAACTCTTACGAACTCCCCCTAGTTTGATGCTACCAAAACTTGAAGATCACTATGAGTCTTGATCTTCACTTGTGTATTGCCATTATTAGAATCAGAGCCATTCCTCTCTTCATCAGTTGGTTGGATTTTTTAGGCTCTCATAGTATCTTCTGATGTCCAAGAGATCATGAGAAGGGAGGTCAAGTATGTTCTGCATGAAGAATACTTGTGGACCTCCTTGATCTCTTGTGACATATAATCTGTTTGGGTTTGGAGAGTATACCCAAGGCAAGATGGGTCTCTTAGCAGCAAAAGGCTCTACTTTTAGTGGAGTTGGTTCAGCAACCTCTTTTGGTTCACCCTCAGGATGTTTTGACTCATCATGAGGTGCAAAGATGGATGCCTTGGACTTCTTCTTCTTCTTTGACTTTAAGTCCTTGTAAGCCATCCTCTTCCTCCTTCTGTATATCAACTGAGAAGGTTGGTTGATCACGTGTTTTCCTTTTTTATCCTTTCAGTTTGGTCCTTCCCCTTCACAGGTTCAGAAGAAGGTTCAGGACTCTGCTGTGGGTTAGAAGATGAAGCTGGCTGTGGATCAGCACTATGTCCAGATTGTGTTGTCTGTTGAGGTCCAACCTTGACCTCAGCTTCAGGTGCAGCTTGACTTGGTGGAGAATGCAAGTCTAGAAGCTCACCCCTCTTGATCTTCTGCTTGATCACCCTAATGTGCTCATCCATTATGGATAGATACATGGGACCAAGCCTTCTTTCGGAGAACCTATACAGATTCAAGAAGCTCACCATCTTTAGTCTGTCCTCAGACTTCTTCTCGTTGGCTTTAATGATGGCTCTTGACTTTGCAGCTTCCTCCTTTATCTTTCTCTTAGAAGATTTCTTTACTTTGAAGACTTCCTATTCCGGCTGCTTGAGATATTCAAACTTTATGTACTCAAAAGATAGAGGGATTAAAGTTGTTTCCTGATAGAGAACTATGGCACTCAAGTAGGTAATCATGTTTTGTTTATATTGTTCCCTACCTACTTAATTTTCTTCTTCAACAGCCACTGACTCCACTTCATGCATTTCTTGAACTTGAGAGAGGACAGTGGCTTTATATAGTTTTCTCTTTTTCTTTCTTCTTTGATCCTTAGGAGCAAATCAGCAGCCTTAGCCTCCTTGCTCTCTTTAGATACTTTAGTATCTGCTAGTTCATTCAATTTTCCAAGTGAAAAGAGATCAATTCATCTATATTATAATTCTTAGACCCCAGATAATTCAATCTAGCTACCCTTAACTCATCTTCCTCAGTGTTGGCCTAGGGGTAGCCTTGATTGCAGCCTGTATGAAGCTGGGGTCTCTCTTATTCTTTCTTCCATTGCCTTCCTCTTCCTATCTCCCTTCTCCTCCTCAATCTTCTCCGAGGTTAAGAGCTTCTTTCCTTTGTCAAGCACTGGCATGTGTGACTCCAGGAGGAAAGAGCTTTGGCCTTCTTGAGCTAGTTTTGCACTTGAGTTCTAGCTAGGGAGAGGCTGTGAGGCACGTTCACCAATTGGTGTCTCACTGAGGGTAGTGGGTGCTGAGGAAGTTGTAGTCTCAAGGTTCACAGGTTCCACAGCTAGGGCTTCAACTGAGGTTTCCCTTCGAAGCTAATCTTTGGGTCTGTCTCAATATATTGTTAACCGACCGTTTCCTGCTAGGCTCTGTGTATATAAGTGGTTCTTTTCTTGAACTCCTTAGTTACCCTCATCTGAATTACTCAGCTAAACTGTCAGCTTTTTGTTTTGGCTTTGATTGACAGGTGGCAGGTCAACCAAAGGAAGCTTTCATAGAATCTCAGGGGGTAGGAAGTTGAAAACTTCTTGTTGATCCTAATATCTAGAAAGCACCAGGGCTCTTCTATCATTTTCATACCTCCATCCTACTATTAGATTGTCAGTAGGGTGGGATGGAGGTGATATGGCCCTTGGTACACCCACCTTAAATAGACTTTGAACAATGGCATCCATATTGATGTGGGCCAGAGAAGGTTGTTGAGTCTAGACAATTGCAAATGTAGGTGATGACCTCAAGTGTCCATACTCTGGGCAATGCTCCTAAGTTTTATGGCTATGGTGACTTCTCCCCCTTTTTGGTAGCATCACCTACTTGCACAGGTGAGCTGGAGTTAGGTCCACCACATCGACAGGTTCTGTGGTGGACTTGGTTGAGCATGCTTGGCAGACCTCTCAGCTAACTTGCCCTTGAGATGGGTGATCTCAATTTGCTGATTGAGTATGCCTTTGTAAGGTAGCCATCGAAAATTCCATGTGACTACCTTAGAGACCAATAGGTGCAAGTTTTGTCATTGTGCACCCTTAGTTGCATACTCCCCTCATCTTCACAGAAGAATCATGGGGGGATGAGCGTACATGACTAAAGTCATCTCCCTCACCACCAAATATTATTTCTTGGTCTACTGGATATCCCTTGCTCAATGACAGCTTCATAAGAAGTGCCAAGAAGCTGGGTAGCCATGGTTAAGTCTAAAGATGTAATCACTTGCATAGTGAGAGCCTCTTCCATATGGACCTCTTGAACTTGTTCCGAGAGGCCACCTCAGTCATGGGTGGATGATACGAGCTAGGTATGGGAGCAGCAGGAGCACTTATCTCTTCTTGAGCAGGGGAAGAGAAGTGAGACTCATGGTACTCACTAAATCCCAAATCTTCATCATCATAAAATTCTAGGTTGGGGATTGGTTGGTTGAGATCCAAAGGCTGGGATGGTAACTTTTCTCTGAAGGTTGTTCATCTAAGTTTTGAGACTTAGGGTGAAGGCTTGAGGCTAGGGTAATGAGCTCATCAGGCTGAGCTTGAGGAACCTCAGCACTGATCATACAAGGAATGGGAGTGGTCTACTCCTCAGAGGAAGTAGGAGCTCTTGGTCCACTTCCTCCTGCATGGGTGAGTATATGTGAACCTGCTCATTCTGAATAGATTGAGAAGGGTTAGTGTGGATTTTCTTTGGTAGGTGATAGTTATTTATGGTTGTAGGGTTGTTAAAGATGAAGAAGGTGTGGGTTCAATATTGGCTGGTGCTGCCAAGTCGTCACCTTGAGTAGGGAGATCTAATATTTATGGGACAAAGGCTGTTTGTACCCTGGAAAAACCAACGGTGGTGTCGGAATACACTTAAAGGCTAATGCAACCAAAGATCAACCAAAGAGCTCTCAGCATGCACATGTGAAGTACAAGAAAGTTACTTCGGAAGATTGATATAACTAAGTGAATTATGCTAAGTATCAAATCTTCTGAATCCAAAAGACCATATCTTCCGAAGCCAAAGATGAAGTATTCCGAAGCTTCAAGGACAAAGTCTTCCGAAGCTAAATACCAATCTCTTTCGAAGACAGAGAAGACATGATTTCTCTGAATCACCTTTTGACAAAAGCTGAACCACTTTCCGCTACCACTTCTGATGACTCACCAACTTATATGAGTTGGTGAAAAGTCATTGCTTTTTTCAGATGTAGATTAAGGTCTTTTGTCTATAGCTTTCTAACTATGTACTTTTATTTTTTTGTAATATATTAGGATGTGAGCTATGGCATGTCATAGTCACAAATCAAAAACCAATCTACCTTTTGACTCTACATTGATCTTGTTGTCTAGATTAGTGTTTCCAGGTGGCCTTCAAAGTATGGCTGGCTGTAGGATGTAGTATAAAGTGTCTCAAGTACTTGTATTCTATAGGTAAGCTTTGTAACACTTGTAAGAACTTGAGAGCAATATACATCAATCTTGAAAACCATATTTGAGTGTTCTTGTTATTGTTCTCTTACTTGTGTCCATTGTTTCATCCTAATCGGTTTCCTATTTGATCTGCTAATTGTTCTAAATCTCTCCACCTTGTGAAACTATTGCATTGACCACCCTTCAACGGTCCTACAATTGGTATCAGAGCATTTCAGGCTCTTGATTGTAAGATATTACCATCTTAAATCCATTTAGTTTCACAAAAACACTTATCAACTCAAATGGCAGTTATCTCTAAGGCTGATATGGTAACCGGTACTATGACAAAGTCTCCACTGATCACTCCTGATGACTTTGATACTTGGTGCCAATGCATGGAAGGGTTTATCAAGTCTCAAGACAGTAGGATGTGGAGATCTATTGTTGAAGGACCTCATATCCCAAGCACTTCTTTAGCCACTGCTCGAGGTAGGATGATGCCTAAGAAAATGGCTAACTACTCTGAAGAAGACCGGAAGAAAATAGATGTAGATTAGAAAGCCATGACCACTCTTCAAACTCCTCTTCCTAACTCCATATACAGAGGTTTCAAAAAGTGCAAGACTATTAAGTAGCTTTGGGATGCACTAAAGCTCATGTATGAGGGTCTGAGGAAGCCAAGGAGAACAAGAAAGACATAATAAAGCAGCAGTTTGAGAACTTCATCTACAACACAGGTGAAACCATGACTTTACAATACTTAAGGTATGTTGAGATTGTGAATACCTCCTGGATGTTGGAGTCAAGCTTGAGAATAGAGACATAATGAAGAAGTTCATGTTCTCTCTTCCCAAACAATGGAATCACTACTGTGTGGCCATCAAGAAAACTGAGAACCTCTCTACTCTTACTCTCACAAAGCTATATGGTATCCTTAGTGGCTACCAGATGGAGATGAACCTGCAAAACCCATCAAGCAGCTCTTGCAACAATCAGCAGAGTTCAGCCCTTCATGTGGCTGAAAGGGATAACAAAGAACCACAACATCATCCCATCTGGTTCCCTAAAAACTCATAAAAGGGTCCTTTTATCACCTTCCCTGAGACACCAAGGGAGAGCTACATCCAAGGAAGACTATTTTAAGAGACAAGCTCTACACAAGCCTTTGTGTCTGCTGATGAAAGTTGAAAAACTTTCTCTTCACTCTTGAAGACTTGGACTGCATCTATCCAGATGATCTAGAGTACATAGAGATAGTCCAATAGATGGCTCTTCTCACTCATAAAGCCAAGAAGTTCTACAAAGGACAGGAAGAAAGTTCCCCAGCAATGTGGCCAGTGGAAGTTTGGCCTGGATAAAAGAAAGGTGAAGTGTTACAACTGTAACCAAATAAGACACTTTGCTAGAGAGTGCAAGGAACCAAGAACATATGGTGTCCAAGCACAATCAAGACCAAACTACACTGATGCAGCTCCCAGAACCAAGAAGCCAAGCCAACCTAAACACATGCTGCTATTGCTGTTGAAGAAAGATGCTTTGACTGAAGCTTTCAGGTAGAAGATGCTTCTAGAAACCAAGCACTGATGGCTGATTATGAAGAAGCCAAGGTATTAGAACATCTTTGTACTCCTGAATGCATTGCTAAAGTCAAAATTTACAAGTCCTACAACTTGGAAGTGAGATTTGACCTTGAGTACTTGAATATTTTAAAAGCTGATTTTAAAAGAGCTGAAAATAATTATAAACTTAAAATAGAAGATTTATAGAAAACCATTTCAACTCATAAGCATGAACATACAAACTTCAGGACTCAAATAAAGGATCTCATTACTAAGTTAACTGAATGCCAGGCTGAGCTTGTGATCACCAAAGCTAATGAAGAAAATGTGTTCCTGAAGAAGAAACCTTCAAGAACATAATGTCCTCATCCTTGCAAGAAAAAGTTTGTTACCAAAATAGGAAGGAACTAGGATCAAGTGAGATAGCTCCTCCATACACACTCCTATCTGTTAGATCTCCAAGGAATGGAACTTGTCAAGATGAGCTACCTCCTATTGATCCTATCTGAGAGAAGGATGAAGATGAAGAAGAGATAGTGAAGGATGAACCTGAGGTGAGTGACAAGGGTTATCCTAAGAAGGGAAACTATTCTCTTGGAGAGAAGAATGAACCAAGGATGACCAAGTCTTCAAGGAATAACTTGTTTAGGGCAGCCAAAAGAAAGTCCAAGAAAGCCCAAGAGATCAAGGCCACCTTCAACTCCAAGCAAAAGCAAGTTTTCATTTCTGCTGGATTTGAAGTGGTAAAGACTGAAGACTCAACTATGGATTCTAGTACCATGAGTCTTAGTTCTTTTCCAAATCATCCTAGCTAAGAGAGGAAGGCTGATAAAATGTGTTCCACTGTTGCACAACCTAAACCATCCAGTTCCAAAAGCAAGCCTCATCCCAAGAAGCCTGCTAGATCATTTGAGAAGATGAAAAGGAAGTGAAAAGTGACCAAGCTTAGCCTCCCACTTAAAAGAAGACTCCCAGAAGCATGCCACTCAATGGAAGACTCTCAGAAGCATGCCAACTGAATGCATCATGTGTGGTAGTACTTCTTACTTTGCCAAGGATTGCATCTACAATCCCAAAAGTACTATCCATATGAACAAGAAGAAAACTTCTGAGAAGATGAAGAAACAGCTTTGGCAGGAAAATCTCTTCTTTTTGGAAGCTCCAAAGTGAAGAAGAATATAAGTGAAAACTTACCTTCGAAGAAATTTTGGTCTCGGAAGAAAGGAATGCAAACTACTGAAGTTTACTGCAGTGGATGCAAAAGCTTCTGAAGGTCCAGTCTCCAAAACTTTCGAAGTCATCAAAACTTCCGAAGTGTTAAAGGCCGAGTCTAGTCTTCCAAAGATGGTGTGAAAGATGAAGGAAGGCCATGTGACTGAAAGTTCTTCATCAACAACATCAAATGATCCTTAGAACTTGCAAATAGGATCAATTACTGTTGCATTATCTTTTGTTCACTTTGACGAGCCTAAGACCAATAAGGCTTGGGTTTCTAACTGTAACTAACCATCTCTTTATATGCAGGAATAACTAAAGACCAAAGGGAATGTATGGATCATTGATAATGGTTATTACAGGCACATGACATGCAATGAATCTTTCTTCAAAACTTTAAGAAAATTGATGGAAGGCCAGTTGCTTTTGAAGGAGAATCAGGTGGTTACATTGCTAGAAGGGGCAGGGTCACAAATGGTAAGCTCAGCATTGAGAAGGTAAACTTTGTCAAGGAGCTTGGGTATAATCTTTTTAGTGTATCATAATTTTTGATCTGAGACACGACATGCTCTTTACTAAGCATGAACAAGCCTGGGGTGGTCATTCCTCAAGAGCATATCCTGCTTAGAGCCCCCAGGAAAGGGAAGATGTACAAGATAGATTTGCAGGAAACATCCCTTTCAAGAGAAGTCTTTTTCTTTCTATCTAAAGCCAATAATGATGAGTCTTTCCTCTGGCATAAAAGAATGTGCCATGTAAACTTTAAGAACATGAATAAATTAATTAAAATGATTTGGTAACTAGAATGCCAAAGAAAGAGTTTACAAGTGATGACCATTCTGTTGCATGCCTGAAAGGGAAGCAACACAAGGTGTCTCACAAGCTGAAGGAAATGAACTCTATCACTACTCCCCTACACTTATTACATATGGATCTCTTTGGCCCTACCAATGTAATGATCTAGGAAGGACCTCTTATTGTTTGGTGATCACAGGTGACTTTACAAGATATACTTGGGTCTTCTTCCTTAGAACTAAGGATGAGACCCCTGAGATCTTGAAAAGCTTCATTCTGAAAATTAAGAATCAATATGATCACAAGGTCAAGATGATAAGATGTGATCAAGGAAATGAATTCAAGGACCAATCCTTGATACATTTTGTGATGAAAAGGGTATTACAAGACAATATAGTGCTCCCGGGACTCCTCAGCAAAACGATGTTGCTTAGAGGAGAAACATGGAACTTATTGAAGCAGCAAGAACCATGTTATCTGACTCTAAGCTACCCATCACCTTCTAGGCAGAGGCAGTCAACACTGCCTAATATGTGCAGAAAAGAGTTTTAGTAGTCAAGACTCATGGTAAGTCTCCATATGAACTGTGGCAAAAAAAGAGACCTTTCAATGGTTTGCTTAGATCATTTAGATGTCCTTGCACCATCTTGAATACCAACGATCAAGTAGCCAAATTTGCTGAGAGATCAGATGATGGAAATTTCATTGGATACTCTTCCCAAGCTAAGGATTATAGAGTATACAATCTCAAAACCAGAGTAGTTGAGGAGTCAGTCAATGTCACCTTCAATGGGCATATGCCTAGTGTGAATGGTTCTGGTCCTGATTGGCTGTTTGATCTTGACTTAGTTACCAACTATTTTAACAAATCTTACGAATATGTTTCAGGATCTACAGGTACCCTATCAATAGGAGATTCTGATCCAAGATTAGAGCTGAGAATACCACGTGTTCAAACTACTTCAGCTCCAGTAGTAACTAGCCTTGTAGTTTGAAATCCTATCAGCACAACCATGACAAATTCTTCAACTGATACATCTAAGGTGCCTATAAATTCCAGCACAGAAGGACATAACTCAAATGAAGGAATTTCCAATTAAGGAGGAGATGGAGGTGGTGATAGTGATCAATAATTTTTCTTGATGCTGATAACCACTCCATAGAAGACAACATCAATGATGTAACACACTCATTGGATCAAGTTTCTCTTGATAAGTGTGTTGATTTAGTGGATGATACTCAAGCACCAGATCTAATTTCAGTAGTTTAGATCTGTCCATGTGATTCCTCAACTAAGAATACACAAGTCACTTCCCACCACAAACATCATTGGTGATGTTGAGACAGGGGTGAGAACAAGAGGACTAACCATGACAAAAATGTTTTTCTTTACTCTTGTTTCTTGTCCCAGATTAAGCCTAAGAAGATTGATGAGGTTTTAAAGAGGTAGAAGATTTGGAATCTATGTCCTCTTCCTCAAGGAAGACTAATATAAGTACCAAGTGGGTATTTAGGAACAAGAAAAATGATAGGGACTTGTCATTAAGAAAAGGCAAGACTAGTTGTTCAAGGGTACACACAAGAAGAGAGGATTGACTACACAGATGTGTTTGCTCCAGTAGCAAGGCTTGATGCTGTTAGGATATTCTTTGCTTTTGCTGCATCCAAGGATTTCAAGGTCTACCAACTTGATGTCAAGTGTGCCTTTTTATATGGGGTAATTGATAAGGAGGTTTATGTCAAACAACCACCTGGCTTTGCGACCCAAATCATCCTGATTATGTCTGCAAGCTCTATGGGCTGCATCAAGCTACAAGGAAGTGGTATGAGACATTATCATAGTATCTCTATTAGCATGGATACAAGAGGGGTACTATTGATGGAACACTCTTTATCAAAGGAATAGGAAATGACTTTTGTGCAAGATATAAAGCCCCCCCAAGATGTCACACCTGGTTGCTGTCAAGAGAATTCTCAGATATCTTAAAGGTGCTCCCAAACTAGGCCATTGGTATCGAAAAAATTCTAACTTCAATCTGTATGCCTATACAGATAGTGACTATGGTGGCTGCAATATGACTGTAAAGTCGACATCTGGGGGATGTCAATTTCTTTGTGGAAGGATAGTCTCATGGCAATACTAGAAACAATCCTGTGTGTCTGCATCACTGCTGAAGCTGAATACATTGCTGCTGCAAGCTGCTATGAGCTTTTGATAAACAGAGATTTAAGTATCTTGTATTAGCTATTGGAATGATTAACTTTAAGTAGATTTTTCTTAAACTAAACTCAAGATTATTTTTAAATATGTGTGTGTCTTAAGTTGTCTATATCATCACCATAGAAGCCCAGTTTAATTTGGAAGAAACATTTCAAAATTGATATCCCTCAGAATTTTGAGAAATTTGTATATATTTTCCTTTTGAAGACATCAATTTTTCTTCGGAAGAAATTATGTATTCAAAACAAATAACTACTTTTGGGAAATTACCCTTCAAAAAAATTCTGATATATCTTCCAAAACTTATATTTGTCACTAAGTACTTTTATGTATTAAATGACTATTTTTTTCTGAAAGCAATTAAGTCTTGGAAGCTTTATTCTCTCATTGAATAAAATCTATGATATTTGATATCTTCCAAAGAAAAATTTATCTAGGAAGTAAAAATACTATAAGTATTTTTTTTCTCAAGCAAAATTCTTGAAAAGCTAAGGAATATCGTCCGAAGCCAAATTGGCGTTGGAAGTTTTCTGAAAACTTCCAAAGACAAATTACTTTAGAAGTTTTCGACTTCCAAGAAAACTACCTTTTGGGGCACTTTTTCAGAGGTGGGACTGACATCCAGATTTCAAAGTTTATCTATTTGCATTAACTTTGTCTCAAATCCGGATCATATATATATTCGTACAATGGTTCCTGCTCTTTCACTTTCTCCTTCATCTGCAAAAAAATTCAAACCCTAAATTCACCCACAAACCGACTTTGTTCTACCTTTCTTCACCTTAAAGCTACTCAAAATGGCCAACCTTGATCCCCGAAACCAACCTAATTTTTCCATGCAGTTACACAGGCAATACAATCAAGTTGCTCTATTATCATCTGAGAAAGATCCTGGTTTCTCAGATTTTTGCTGCTTCTTGTGTCTATACAACTACCTCACCACCCTCATAATAGACCCTTCATTATATGAAGATCAACTTTGGAGTTCTGGAGGACCTGCCAAGAGGTCATCTTGGACGGTGGGAAGACACTATCTGCCACAGTGCAGGGGAGGACGGTATTCATCACTCCAGCCACTATCAACTCTCATCTAAGGGTGGATGATGAAGAAGGTGACTTGACTTTTCCAAAATCTGCTATGAACAACTCATTCTGGCATATTGGCTATGAAAGGGACTACTCCGTAAGAACCTTCAAAAAAGGTAAGGTCTCATCCAAATGGAAGTACCTCCTCTATGTGGTCATCCATTCTTTGTCTAACAAACATGGAGGTTGGGACCAAATTCTTAAAGACCTTTCCTACATAGTCCATGGAATAGTATAAGGGGTCAAGTTCAGGTACTCTCAATTTGTTTATACAAACATACTTGCAAACTTGAACTCCTTAGAACATTATATGTTCCCTAGATATGTTCATACATTCTTAACTGTGAACTGGGCTCACAATTAAGGGGAACAGGTAATATTCTTAAACTGGGTCAAGATAATGAGAAAGTCCATTGTTGGCTTCTAAGGGGTAGAAACAGCCCTGGTCCCAAAAATGATAGAGCTCATTGCTCAAGGTGACAACTTGGCAGCATCAACCAATGTTGAACCCACACCTTTTACATCAACACCACCCCACAGCCACAAATCACCGTTACCTACTAAAGAAAATCAAAACGAACCCCTGTTCAGTCTACTCAGGTTGAGAAGGCCACCAAATCACCAATCATGAAGGAAGAAGTGAACACTGGAAGTCCCACTTCTCCTGAGGAGCAGGCCACTCCCATTATTTCTATGATCAGTGCTGAGGTTCCTCATGCTCAGCCTGATGAGCTCACAACCCCACTCTTAAGCCTTCACTTAGAGTCTTAAAACTCTATTGATCAACCTTCAGGGGAAAGTTACCATCCCCAGCTGCTTGACCTCAACCAACCAATACCCAATCTTGAATTCTATGATGATGAAGATATAGGTTCTAGTGAGTACCATGAGTCTCTCTTCTCCGCCCCTGCTCAAGGAGAGATGAGTGCTCCTGAATAACCCATATCTAGCCCACATCATCCACCTATAACTGAGTTGGACCTTCCAGAACCTATTCAGAGAGCCACATGGAAAAGGTTCTCACTTTTGCAAGTGACTACACTATTAAGACCTCAACCATGGCAACCCAGCCCATTAACACTTCTTTTGAAGTTGTCAGTGTGCAGGGGAAATCCAGCAGCCAAGAATCACAAGCTAGTGATGAGGAAGAAGACCTTGGTCCTATTCTCTCATCTCCCTATGATTCTTCTAATGAAGATAAGGGGAGTCTGCAACTAAGGTGCATAAACTGTTCAAACTTTGCACCTATTTAGTTTTCAAGGTTAGCCACCTAGAATCTCAGGTGATTACCTTACAAAGAAGGGTCAATGACCAGCAACTTGAGATCACCGATCTCAAGGGCAAGTTAGCTGAGAGACCCATCCAGAGGACTCAACCAGGCCCAAAAAACCTAGTGGATGTGGTGGACCAACTCCTAACTCCCTTGTACAATCATAAACCTGGGAATTCCTCTCAGAGTATGGACATGAAGGGTTAAGCATGGATAAGAAAGCCAAAATTGGTTTTGATAAGACAAAGGTGAGATGCTATAACTGTCAACTCTATGGACATTTCTCAAGAGACTGCCAATAACCTAGAGTTGACAAAAACAACAACCAAACATAAGCATCAAGCAACTACCATCCAAACAGACAAATCCCACTCCAATCAGTATTCCTTCTGCACAAACTCCACCTTAAATCACACAGTATAGCCCAAATCAACACTCATAATCATCTGCCATGATTATAAAACAAGATGGTGAGTGTGATTGGAGCATGTACGAGGCTGATATCCAATCTCCTGATCATGCCCTCATGGCAAATATAGAAGATAAGATCTCTGATATCTTGAAAGAGGTGAGGGAAAACCTTTGCACACAAGCATGCATTCACGAAGTCAATCGATACAGAGAACATGCAGACAAACTTTCAAAGAAAGTAATTGAAACAAACATTTTAAATGAAAGTCTAAAACAAGAACAAAAGCAATATAGGACAAAAATACTTTCATTACAAAATGATTTGGACAAATTAATGTATGAAAAACTAACACTTGTAGCTCAAGTTGAGCAACTCTTTGAATCATTGACTCTGTCAAAAACACTATAGGCTGAAATTAAAGTGAAACTTCTGAAGTATCAGGTGAGCAACAAGAAGTTTGAAGAAGTTCTTGCTCAACAAAGGGCATTTAAAGACTCTAGAGGTTTAGGATATAATAAGGTCAACCCACCTTATAATGACAATTATATTCCTCTACCTGACTCCATGACAAACAAACAGGGTGAGTCTCTTAACCCACATGAGCAGACTGATGATACAAGACAATCATCATCATCATCATCATCAAAATCATCATTAATATCAAAAACACCTTTGATTAAATTTGTTAAAAGCCAAGAATCTCCACAAATCAAATCAACAAATTTTTATCAAGGAGAAAATAATGAGTTTGATGAACAAACAACTGATGAAGATGATGTTAATCTTTTGTATGATGAGTCAGATCAACCAATTACTGAAACTACAAAAGCTTCAAGTGGGTTGATACACCAATCAAACAAACAAAGCAGACAAAAGGTTTTGACATCTGCTCAGGTAGAAGAAAAGCTGAATCTTCCACTGCCTCTCCTAATCAAACAACAAAAGGAAAGGTAAAGCTCCCATTCAGCAAAACCAAACAACTGTAACTTTTGACACACCTTTAAAATCAAATTTAAAATCAAAAGTTATAAACAAACAAGGTTATGCAAATATACCATATTATGAATGGTGTGATTAATACACTCACACCACTTAAAAATGCAAATATGGTAAATATTGCAAGTACTGTAACATGAACAATCACAGTACTGAATCATGCCATTTTCAAAATTATTGTTCAATTTGTTAAAGAAACAACCATAGCACTGCTAACTACTTTTTCAATAAAAAATACAAGAAGCAAAACAAACAGTCTCAAGTTGAGAAATCAACTGAGAAACAAACAGTTTTTCATAATAAGAACAAAGGAGGAGCACCATGACAAACTCCTCATCAAAAACTTGTTTTAAATAATGATAAAACTTTTTATGAAAAGTTTAAACAATCAAACAGGAGACATAAGTCTCAAAGCAGACAACAAACATACATTAGCAGTCAAAGGAGAAGAGCTCAAATACTTCTCCTGATAGAGCTAAAAACAATTAGAGAAACTCTAGTGTTACTAGAATTTCTAAACCATCTGACAATGCCACTTAAGAAGAAATATGCGTTATGGGAAAAGACGAAAAACCCAAGACCATCTTGGCTTGGGTTGCTCCATCTAACTGATTTCTTTGCTTTTGCAGGGACATCAAAGAAGGCCTGACAACATCTGGTATGTTGACAGTGGATGTTCCCGACACATGACTGGCAATTGTTCCCTCTTTTGGGATTTTAAAAGCAAACATGGAGGAAATGTAGCCTTTGGAGGAGATAAGACAGGTTGAAAGATAACTGGTGAAGGAACAATATCAAATGGGTTGATCAGCTTTGAAAATGTCAACTACTACTCCAACCTCCAGTTCAATCTTCACAGCGTATCCCAAATCTGTGACAAAGGATATGCGACCTTATTTGACTCTAACAACTGCTACATCCTCAAGATGGGTTTTCAAATACCTGAAGATTGTATCCTTTTGAAAACACCCCGTCAAAACAACACATACATTATTGATATGAACACTGTTTCAGCATCAACCCCTGAAACATGTCAGTCAAAAGCATCAGAAGATGTTTCCCAATTATGGCATAGACGTGTGGCACACTCAAATTATAATACAATGAATCAACTTGTAAGAGGTGACTTAGTAATAGGTTTACCATAAAACGAATTCTTCTATACAGACCACTACACTGCATGTATGAAAGGCAAACAACACAGAGTGTCCCATAAGTCAAAATTAGTAAACTCTAACAACACACCACTCAAATTGCTTCATATGGACCTTTTTGGCCCATCAAACATCCTAAGCATAGGAAACAAGCAATACTGTCTTGTGATAGTAGATGAATACTCAAGATTCACATGGGTTTTCCTTCTTCTACACAAGTTAGAAACATCAGAAATCATCAAATCCTTTATCACTAAAATTGAGAATCAATTAGATTTTAAAGTTAAAAATTTAAGAAGTGATAATGGTTCTGAATTTAAAAATGACTATGTTTCTTCTTTTTGTGCAGAGAAAGGAATTAGTTATCAATTAAGTGTAGCAAGGACTCCTTAGCAAAATGGAGTTGCTAAAGGAAGAAACAGAACAATAATAGAAGTTGCTAGATCTATGCTAGCTGACTCTCTATTACCCATATCCTTTTGGGCTGAAGCAATCAATACGGCTTGCTACATACAAAACAGAACATTAATAATCAAAGAACATTCCAAAACACCATATGAATTAATATTTAAAAGAAAACCTTTCATTGGATTTCATAAAGCTTTTGGATGTTCTATCTTAATATTAAACACCAAAGAACAATTATCTAAGTTTGCCCCAAAAGCAGATGACAGATTTTTTGTTGGATACTCCGGAAGCTTAAAAGCTTACCGAGTATACAACCCAAGGCTTAACATAGTGGAAGAAACAACAGATGTTGTTTTTAATGAACA
Source organism: Flaveria sonorensis (assembly GCA_025506505.1). Taxonomy (NCBI): domain Eukaryota; kingdom Viridiplantae; phylum Streptophyta; class Magnoliopsida; order Asterales; family Asteraceae; genus Flaveria; species Flaveria sonorensis. The sequence continues at coordinate 38,529 of JACCIY010001363.1, read as the reverse complement.
TTTTTTCACTAAGAAAGTCATTCGATCAGACTGGTTGTTTGATATTGACTCACTAACAAAATCATTTGATACATCTTACTTTGATGTTTCAGGTACCAAGGATGACAATGAGTATCCAATGGTTCCACCAACAACCATTGATGTTCCTTTAACTGCGGATCCTCCAAGGAGAACAAACACACTCCTTCCAATACCATAGTTACCAATCCTCCAGAACAAACAAACACAACACAAGGAACATCACCAAACACACCATTTTTATAACTCCTGTGACCACCCAACCACAACCAAATAACCAAACAAAGTCACATCAACCAGCCGTAGTTGAAGAAGATGATAAATATCATTCATTACCTTATACACATCATGAAGATGAAACTCTAGATTTCTTTCATGATTCACCATAAACATTCACTGAAACCACACAACCAAAACAACAAAAAAAACAATAAATACCCTTACTCATCCATCACCACCTAATCAAACAATCACCAATTTTGATTCAACCATCCCTGTTGATCAGATTGACACAACCAGAGTTCATAAATACCATCCTTTAGAAAATATCATAGGTGACCTCAATACCAGATTGACACAAAGTCAATCTGACACAGCAAACATTTGCTTGTATTCCTGCTTCCTATCCCTAACTGTACCCAAAAACATCATAGAAGCACTCAAAGACAACAGTTGGATAGAAGCAATAAAAGAAGAATTACAACAATTCAGAAAAACAAAGCTAATGATAGAGGGATTGTCATCAAAAACAAAGCAAGGCTCATAGCCCAAGGATATACTCAAGAAAAAGGCATTGACTATGATGATGTCTTTGCTCCTGTAGCAAGAGTTGAAGCCATCTGAGTGTTCCTTGCATATGCCTCATCCAAAAACTTCACTGTTTTCCAAATGGATGTCAAGTGTACATTTCTCTATGGAATGATAGATGAGGAGGTATATGTTGCTCAACCACCAGGGTTTGAAGGCCCAGAATTCCCTTACAGGGTCTACAAGTTAGACAAAGCTCTATACGATCTTCATCAAGCATCTAGGACGTGGTATAAAACTTTATCGAAGTTTCTACTACAGAATGGGTACACCCGAGGGAAAATAGATCAGACATTGTTCTACAATGGAAAGAACAAGACTTGTTAGTGGTTCAAGTTTATGTGGACAACATAATTTTTGGCTCCACCAACATCCAACTTTGTAGAGAGTTTGAAAATACAACATGTCTGATTGCACTTTGTAGAGAGTTTGAAATTCTTATCCAATCAAAATTCCAAATAAGTTCAATAGAAGTTTAACAATCTGTTGAAGGAATTTTTATCAAACATAGCAAGTATGTGAATCAGATATTAAAGAAATACAACATGTCTGATTGCACATCTAGCAAAACACCATTTGCAATAGGATTGAAATTTGGACTCGATCCAGAAGTAACATCAGTTGATCAAAAGCTCTACAGATCAATGATAGGCTCTCTGATGTATCTAACAGCAAGCAGACCAGACATCATGTATGCAGTTTGCATGTGTACCAGATACCAAGCAGATCCAAAGAATCACACATAAATGTTGTAAAAAGAATCTTTAGATACTTAAAAAGGCAAACCAACACTTGGCCTATGGTATCCAAAAGATGGAGATTTCTCTTTATATGCATACACCGACAGTGATTATGGCGGATGCAACAGCAACAGAAAATCCACTACTGGAGCTTGTCAGTTTCTTGGATCAAGATTGATTTCCTAGCAGTGCAAGAAATACAAAAATATCTTTGTGTCAATAGCTGAAGCAGATTACATAGCTACTTCTGCATGCTGTTCTTAAGTTCTTTGGATTCAAAACCAAATGCTTAATTATAGCTTTAATTTTCTTAAAACACCCATACACATTGACAATTCTGCTTCCATGTTTATCACTGACAATCCAGTTCATTATTCAAAAACAAAACACATAGATATCAGATATCACTTTCTGAGAGATTGATCAGAAAAGGGTCTAATAAAGTTAATCAAAGTCCATACAGACAACCAATTAGCTGACCTGTTTACCAAACCATTTGATTCAACGAGATTTGAATTTCTGATTCAGTCACATGGTATGATAAACTATGAACCAAGCAAGTAATGTTTTCAAAACATTAGTTTCAAACAAGCTTGATTTTGTCAAAGTCCAAGTTTAATATCACACAAGCATCTTTTAAAATCAAGATATCAAACAAACATTCATGTTTTCCAATTAACAAACAATTTGAATCATAATAACCACTCATGAGAAATGATAGTACACTAGATTATTTTTCACTTGAGTCATTTCCCACTAATAAAGACTGATAATACTTTGTTTGATATGTGGATAGGCTCAGCATGGGATACTTAACATCACATACAATAGTGAATTCTCATGAGTGTGTGGTCAGCAACACACATCATTGTTTATGGTGAGTATTGGTCTATCCAATATAGGTTGCTTGTAAAGTAACTACAATACACCAAGTGAAACAGTTTATAAATTGCTCAATCATACAAATGTCTCCTCTGTTATGATTATCATAGACTTGGAGTACACTAAGGCATTCTTTGATGTGCTGAGCATAGACCTGAATGACCTAAATCATTATCCAAAAAGATTTCCAATGAGAAACACATCTGTTAGATCATATGAGGCTGATGCAACCAAAAAAATACTTAGAACATTTTGAAGTACAATTGAAGAAGCCTTTCAAAGCTAAAGCTGTTCTTCCAAAGACAAGTTGAAAATCTTCCGAACTTAAGTATGAAGAACTTCCGAAGCAAAATTATGTATTCCGAGACTAAGTAGTTTTCCTTCCGAAGTATATGAAGAACTTCCAAAGGTAGAACCAAGTCTTCCGACACCAAGTAGTTCTCCTTTCGAAGCATTCACACTTAGAAGATCCAAGACAAAGTCTTTTGAAGAATGAAGTCATGAAGACTTGCAAAAGACTCGAAAGAAGTTGATTCTTCCAAAGTATAAATGGCCTCGGAAGAATTTATTCTTTGGAAGCCATTTTGCCTTCGGAAGAATCAACTATGAACCAGTGGACATAAGTATGGGTTGTCTGACATCCGCTGACAACTCTGATACACAGCATGGCGCTTTCCCACACCCATGTAGTTTACCATACTTTAATCCACTGTTCACCTTTATCAGTTAGTACAATTACCATACTTAGTTGGTGGCAAAAGGTACGTCATGGACCTATCATGTCTACCTAATCTAGAATATTATTTTATCTTAGATACTTTGCTTCTAGCAATGTAGTATTTGTCTAACGGTGAATTCCAGCTGGTTTTCCAAGTATAACCGGCTGTAGATAGTAGTATATATAGTTTCTCATTGTAACTTAAGTAACCATGCTTGTAAGAGTCTTATGATACTAAGTTGAGAAATAATATATACAAGTATCTGGAAAACCTTTCTTGTGTTTATTAACTTATTATATTATTGTCAACTTAGTTAGAGATTCTGCTTCATCAACTGAGTGAGACTTAGTGAGTTTGTGAGATACAAAACTTGAGTTGAGAGACCAAAAAACTTTCTTCAAAAATCTAAGTGTGTTGACAAGTTCTTTTCTTTAGAAAAACCTTTTTAAAATATGTCTTGTCTATGTTATCTAACTACAATCTAAGCCCTATTACAAAAAGGCTTTCTTCAAAAATCAAAGTGTAAATACTTCCGAAGAGAAATTTACCCTTGGAAGAGATCTTTATCCATCTTCCGAAGGAAAATTCCTCTGTAAAAATATTATCTTCCGAAGAGTTTTAGCCTTGGAAGAACAATTGATCATAGATCAAATTTACTTCTGAAGCTTACTAACTTATGTTCTCAAAAGAAGACTGCACTCTCGGAAGCAAACTTGTCATTGAGACATGGTTTGCTTTCAAAAGTAAAAATGGCTTTAGAAGACAATATTGAGAAACACAAGTGTTTTCTCTCGGAAGTAATTTTACCTTCGGAAGAAAATCTTTACTATGTAACGGAAATCTTTAGGCCCCACTCTGTAAAAAGTAAGATTTTCTTGATGATTGTTGAAATATTTAAATGATTCATCTTACCGCCCCTGTTAAATCGAAACCTAAATAGTCCTTTCATCTTATCGGTTTGCTTTTTAACCCCCATTTAAAATTTCCGACTCTCTTTCTTTACTTTCTTTACCACAACAAAAGCCCCAAATTACCACTATCTTCTTCACTCACTCTTAAATTCCTTCAATCCAACCGTACCTCTTAACAATGGCCCTAAATCCCCAACATAATCAGGTCGTTATCCTTGAATCTTCAAAGGATGCCGACTTTGCCCCTATTGTTGAATTTCTGTCCCAATCGGCATACTTCACTGCCCTCACTGTTAACCCTACCATCTACTCTAACCATATGGCCAAATTCTGGGCCAATGGTCGAATTGAAACACCAAATGATGAAAGGGTCATCAGATCTAGGATCTGTGGGCAGGAGATCACCATTGTTGAATCAACCATTAGGGAGCATCTGGAGCTTCATGATGAGAGCGCCCCTACTGAATTCCCCAAATCTAATTCGGAAGACACTTACACTCAGATGGGGTATGGCGGTGATGTGCATAAGTCTACAGTCTATAAATTTAACTTCTCCAACAATTGGAAGTTCTTGCTGCACATCGTCCTGCACGTCGTCCTACACTGCCTATCCAACAAGTCTGGGGGATGGGATCAAATCCCATATGATTTGGGCTGTCTAGTCCAAGAGTTAGTAAAAGGCCTGTGCTTCAACTATTCATGCTTTATGCTGAACAACTTAAGAGGCAATCTCACCCCAGATCCATTCTACATGTATCCCCAGTTCATTCAGCACATAATCAACTGTGAGCTGGACCATGATGGATTACAATGTGCAGATGTTCTACTGGTCCATCACATACGGCCTGGCATCTTCAAAACTTTGAAGAATGTGTCCACCAAATTCTTTGGAAGATTCACTGATCTTCTTCCAGGTACGCACTAGCCAACGGCTCCTGGTGACATACCTGCAAGCCCAGCAGTTGATGAACCCACACCAGACACCACCACTCAAATGCCAATCAGTTCTTCCACCAAATCAAGATTACCTACACTAGACGCCCCAAGCATCAATCTAGTTTGATTGATCAGGTCCCCTTTGTTCAAACCAAAAAGGCTCAAATGGAACTCAGGGCTTCCACTCAGCCAGAGGTCCAACCATCCACCACCATTAACCTCAATGTCAGCTTTGAGTCTCCTCAGTCTCAAGCTGACAAGCCCACAACCCAAGCCTTTAGGCCTTAGGGTGAGTCTCAACACTCCTTTGAGCAGCCAAAAATGGACAACAACATCATCGGGTCATCTGCTCTAGCAGAAGAACCCTTAGGTGCTGACCAAGGTCCCGGGTCATTAGATTTAATCTCCCTATCCCTCATTGACCTATTCACCCGACCTGATGAGGACATTATGTTTCATTCAGGCCATGATGTTGATCTACCTTACCACTCTCAAGATCAACTGAGCCCTAGGGAACCTCAAATGTCTAGCCCTCCTCAGTTATACCTAACCGAGGTGAGTCAAACTGGTGTGGAGGTGACTCATGTAGGCTCAGTTGCTACTACTGACAGTGTTTCACTAACCTCTCAGGAAAGTGGTAACATAAGTGGGGCTGAGTCTACGGCAACCTTGCCCCTTGATAACTCTGAAAGAGAGATCAGCATGCAAGGGTATCCAAGGCGCCAAGAAACCACTACTGGTGGTGATGATGAACATACTAGGTATGTTATCTCATCTCCCAATGACTCTTCAAAAGAAGATAAGGGTAGCTTGAAACTCATTATCAGAGACCTACTTTCTAAAGTCTCAAACCTTGAATTAAAGGTTAAGACTTTAGAGGACAGGTCTGCCACTTAGCAACTTGAGATTGAAAATCTCAAGGCTCAACTAGGAGAGACACAGATTGAGAAGTCTGTTAGGCATGTACATACTCAGGTTTCTTTAAGTTCTTCCTCTAGCTCATCTAATTCTCAAGATGATGTTACTAAAAAGAGGGAGAATGTATAGAAACAAAGACTTGAGGAACCCTGCCTTGCGATCATAACAACTTCCCTTGATGCCATATCTTCTTTGTACCCTACATAGCAACACCCTGCAACCATCTTCCCTCAACTAGCTCCCATCTATTCAAGTGGATCCAAAGATGCTTATAGACCTCAATAGGTTTTTAACCACATTTTTGATAAGCTCATCCATTGAACAACCTTCCCCTGATGTAGTTGTTGCTTACTTTGGATCTGAAAAGCTTCAAAGGCTGAGTGCACCACCTACCTCTAAAAAGGAAGTTGGTCAACCTAAGGTATCTATTGAACCTGAGATTAACTTCGAAGGGGATATACAGACTCATGGCCAAACAACCAATTCAGAATGGACAGGTAGTGCAGTTCCAATTACTTCTGAAGCAGAAATCCAAGCTACGAAAGAAATAATTGAACTGTCTTCCTAGTCCAATGATCTGTTCATCACAGAAGCCATTCTTGATCTAGCTTCTGAGGTAAACAGTGAGGACTTCCTTACAACCCCTCTCTCCCAAATACTACAAGTTCAAACCCCCTCTCACCAACCTAACTCCTCTAAACCTGAGTCTCTAAAGGCTGAATCTTCCTCTGATCCTAAGGGGAAGAGGAATCTCACTGCTGAGGAGCTTCTAGATGAGGAAAGCTTGGAAAATCTCAAGAAGAAAGGAAGATTTGATACTGGGAAGCTATTGGCTGCAAGTAGCAAAAAAGCAGCAGCCGCTCAAGAAAGTATCAATAACAAAAAGAGAGTGGAGGTCATTGACAGGCTCATCAGCCTGGGAGTAGCTAATGAAGAAATACTTCTACGCCCAGTTGATGAACTTGTGAAGATAGAAAAGGCTACCTTGCTGCAAAAGGAAAGAGAGGAGGCAGCAAGGTTGGCCGAACAGGAGGAGAAGAGGAAAAGGAAGGACGAGGCTATGGAAAGGGAGAGGATGGAGAGGATAGCCTTTCTCCGCTCTAGAGGCTATTCTCAAGAGGAGCTGGCACCTCACAATTATGATACGATCTTGTTTCTTTTCAACAAAGAACAAGATCACATCAACAAAGGAAGGAAGAAAGATGCTAGGGAGAAGCTGAGGGAGAAAAAGAAGAATGTTATAGCTCTTAGAAGATTAACATTTGTCTTTTGCGTTTTATCATAGTATAGGGACATAATTTATAAATATATGTTCCTTGTTTTTCTTTGATAGTATAAATAGGATAGTTTATGTATTTTGTAGGAACCTTAAAACAAAACTGTTAGAACAGAATTGAACAACTGTAACTCACTCTTACACTTTGTATCCTAAGCATTTGCTATCAATGAAATCTATGAATTTTTGAAGTAATTGCTTGTGTTTGATTACTTTGTATTTGAATTGATCATTGCATTACAATATCATCACAGATCAATCCATTTTGAACCTATCAAATGGTATTAGAGCTTTCGGTTCAGTGATTAGAGCTTATCGGCATTATTGAGCTCTTTGAATCACTTGAAATCTGTGTTGATTGAAATTTGATCGATTAGTTGTTGTTTTTAGTTGTGTTTCATCCATAGAAACATGATTTGAATCACAATTTGGTGTTTAATTCATTCAGATCTGAGTATTGATCAGATTTATGTGCAAAAAGTTGTTCTTTATTTTCGGACTGTAATTCAATCAGAAAATAGATTTGTTATTGTTGTTTGATCAAAATGTTGATTGAAGATTGTTAATCGATCTATTTACTACCTATTGGAAGTTTTTAGATCAATTGAACAAGTTTTGAAGAATTTCATAAGATCTGAGTTTGTTGAAGATGATGAATTAGGCGCTTGTGTTGTGAAAAACTGCTGAAATTTGCTAAGTGTTCATACGCTTCGCAACTGTTTAGGCATTTTAGCAGTGTTAAGGTGTTTTCAGAACAGGCATTTTTCAACTATTTGGATGCATTGAGACTGTTTGGTCAAACTGATTATTGAAACTTAGCAATTCTAGACGTTTGAGAACTGTTTGGGTGTTTTTACCTCAGGCGTTTCTACAAGGTCTGGGCTTTTGAGAACTATTCGGATGCTACATCAGTCAGGTGTTTTAGAATTCATCTAAGGCATTCCCTTAGACGTTTCTTGTTCAAAGTTAGGCATTTCAGAAGTGTCAGGCGCATCATTATTCAGACTTATCAGTAAACACTTAGAAATTTTTCAAAAACTAAAATCCAAAAATATTTTCATTTCATAGTTTCTTTTTAAAATTTTAAAAACAACAAAAACAAGTCATTTTAATTCAAAAATAAAAAATGGTTAAGTCTGAAGATTCTGAGAACAGGGCTTCCAAGCTCAAAAATAGAGCTGATTTCAAAAATTGGTCTCTTAGATTGAAGCATCATCTAAACTCCATTGACACTGATTTGTGGAAGTCAATAAAGAAAGGACCACATATCCCAATTACATCAGATGGTCCTGATAGAGGATTTTTTTATACAAAAGACTCTCCAGAATCTTATCCAGAGGATGGTCTGCAAGGTGATGACTTAAAGAAGGTTAAGAATGACATCAAAGCTTATTCATTGATGTGCAAGGGGTTACCATTGGAAGTCTTGACTAGACAGCTTTGAAGATTAGTTGTGAAGGTGGTAAAGAGATACAAGATCTCAAAAAGTAGAAACTCAAGAGAATTGGAGTTATTTGAGCATCTTTCTGGTGAAACAATCAATCAAATGATGAACAGAATCATGCAATTAACTACTAAAATGTCAACTGCAGGTATCAAAAATGAACTCATAGATCTAAATTATAGACTTCTAAATGCTCTTCCATCTTCTTAGAAACAAACAGTTACTCTGTTGAAGCATACAGAAAAGTTTTCGATGGATCTGGATCTTTTGATTGTCAAAATTGAATCAGTTGAAATTAATGAGAGATCCAGAAAGAATGATAGAGTTGCATCAATGTCTCAGTATAAGTACATTGCTTCTCCAGCTAACACAGTGGAGAATGCTTTTCTGGCAAAAGATTATAATTCTCCAGAAGACGAGGGTGATTTGTTTGTTGGAGCTGGTTTCTTTACATATTCTTCTTACACAAGTGCTCCTATTTATACAACTCGACCACATCCTCATTCTCCTCCTTAAACTCAAACTCCTAAACCTGAAACTGAAACTTCATCTTCTAACTCTGTTAAAACTAGCAAAGTTAAAGATGTTATTAATATCCTGTTACAGGATGATGAGTCAAAATCTACTTTTACTGCTTTCACGGCAAGTTTTCATGCTTATCAAGGTTGTCATCTAACCCAGTTAGATCTTGTTTTGTAGGATTTGTTTGAGATGGATCCTGATGATATGGAAGAGATGGACTTGAATTGGTAGATGGTAATGATTGCTTACAGAACACAGAAACACTCATATGTTAACAGGAATTACAAGCCCAGTGCAAACAAATCTGTTGGCTTTGATAAATCAAAGTCAAGGTATTTCAACTGCAATAGTTATGGTCATTTCTCAAAGGAATGTAAAGCTCCTAGAAATCAAGATGGAAATGGTCCAGCAGTCAAAGATACCAACAGCAGTCTCAGAAAACCTTTCAAAAGCTTATCAAAGTCTTCCCATGCCAGAACTTAAAGATGAATCAAAATCATCTGAAGAGCCAAAGAAAGCTCTTGTTGTTAGCATCAAAGATGGCTATGACTGGAGTGCTTATGCTGAACAATTCACAGCTGATCTAACATCTAGTTTAGCTATTGTTGCTCAAGTTCAAAATGAATACTGGTCTAATGAAAATTTCCTAAGGCAGATGTTAATTCTAAAAATAATGAAGAAGATTATGATAGGAGTGACAAATCTGACCCAAAAGAGGATTTAGAAGAAATTGCACTCATGGCTTAGTCTGAACAACCAAAGGTTGAGCATCCATCATCTTACTCTGAGACTTCTTCTTCAAGTTATCCTAAAATTTTTGTTGAAGTCAGAGAGAAAATATACACAAAAGCATGTTTTGATAAAGTTGAGCATTACTGAACATATTCATTTAAAATTTGTGACAAACTTAAACAAGAACAAGTAATGCACAACAAACTAAAAAATGATCACAAAGTCTTTGATGAAAAGATTTTATCTCTACAAACCTCATGGAATAAAACTCTAAAAGAACTTGAACTTGTTAAAAAACAACTTGAGGAGATGACTAAAAATTTAGAAGAAGAAAAAATAGCTCATGCTACAACACAGGTGGATCTAGCTAAAGTTAAAAGTTCTAAAACAATTGTAGAACAGTTGGTAAGTGTGAGGAAAGATAAAAACAAAACAGGTCTAGGTTTCACACATGAACCCATGCCTGAATCTGTCACAAACACTTTACCAGAAAATTTAACACACATGATCACTCACCTGAAAACAAAGCTAAGCTAAAAGCCTTTCAAAACAAGAAAAAGAATTCTGAAAGTGATGAAGAGAAAACTATTGTTGAGATATTTGAGGAACAAAATTCTGAAAAGATTAAAAATGGTCATCCAATGAAAGTTAAATCTTACGAACCACAACCAAAGAATAAGAAAATGTTTGTACCCAAAGAGTATGTTGTTGAAGAAGTCAGTGTAAAGAATGACAAACAAAACACAAAGAATAAAGAGAAAGCAAAACAAGATGAAGTAACATCTGAAGATTCGTTTTCTTACGGATTAAACAATCTAGACTTCATCAAATGGCAGAAAGAACAAAAAGATAAATAAAATGCAAAAGAGTCTTCTACTGAAGATGTTCAATCACAAAGCAAGCAGAGATCATCAAGATCAAGAAACCAGAGAACGAGAATGAAAAATGCTAAATCTAAATCCTCTCAGAATAAAAACCAAAACAATCAAACTTAAAGAACAAATCAATCTAATCAGTTTAACACAGTGAAGTTTGTGTCTGCGAGTTCTTTTGATATGAACACAATTCCAGAAATCAAATCAAATTCAAAGAACATATCTAACTCTGATCTAAGAATAGGTTTATTTTTAAAGTCGTCCGCTACTAACAAAAGATTTGTATCTAAGGTGTCTAGGAATGGTGTTAATGAACAAAAGTCAAAACCCAAATTTCAAAAGAACAAACTCTCAAATCAAAAACAACAGATTAACTTTGCAACTCCTAAATCAAAACAAGGATCAAATGTGGCTTCCACGTCTAAGGTTAATCAACAGTTGTTTAAATTTCAACAAAGGTACTGTGAAATATATGATATGTATAATCATAAGACTGATGAACATTTCTTTAACAGGTACTGTCACATTTGTGATATGAAAAACCATTCAACAGCTGATTGTTATTTCAACAAGTATTGTACCATTGGTGATGAAAGAAATCACAAAACTGAGAATTGCTACTTCCGAAAGAACTCGCCAAGGAATGGATATGTCAATCCACAATTTTAAAGAAATCAAAGCGTTGGTTTTCAAAGATTGACAAAACAACCTTTCTTAGGCTTGAGATCTTTTTGAAGGATTGATACTGATTGTGATGATTCTTATGCTGTGAAAACAAAGAATTATAATCAAGGAAAATTCGTTTCACGATCTATGAGAATGAACAATGGAAAGTTTGGTAATCAATTTTTTTCTAAAAATGTTTCTTCTAATGGTTTGAATTACCTTGACGATGATTTTGAAAAATGTTACCATGATTTACGGACTATGCAAATCAAAGATAATCAAAAATTTGTCAGAAACGGAATTGGTAAATTTAAACAGCAAAAGAAGCCTGATTTTAATAAGCTTCATTTTAAAAAATTTACCATTTTTGATAAATTTGGCAAGCCCAAGACCATATCGGCTTGGGTTGATAACTCAACTTAAATGTTTTTGAAATGCAGGTATGCCTAAGAAGACCTATTAACACGTGGTATGCTGATAGTGGGTGTAGCCGGCATATGACAGCCAACCATGCCTTGCTTCAAGATTTTAAGTTAAAAGATGGTACTCATGTTGCATTCGGAGGTGATGCAGGTGGTAAAATAACAGGCAAAGGAACAGTGTCCAATGGGATTTTTAGCTTTGATAAAGTTAACTATTGTTCATAGTTGAACTTTAATCTTTTAAGTGTTTCCTAAATTTATGACAAATCTTACTCTGTTTTATTTGATAATTCTTTTTGTTATATTTTGAAGAGTGTCCAATGGGATTATTAGCTTTGATAAAGTCAACTATTGTTCATAGTTGAACTTTAATCTTTTAAGTGTTTCCCAAATTTTTGACAAATCTTACTCTGTTTTATTTGATAATTCTTTTTGTTGTATTTTGAAGCGAGGTTTTTAGATAAGCAAAGAATGGGTAGTTGTTAAAGCTGTACGTGATGGAGATGTATACAAGTTATATATGTATCAAGTAGATCCATCTATAGAAACAACATGCCTAAATGCTCAAGCATCAAATGTCGAAATCCAGTTATGGCATAGACGTCTTAGGCATTCCAATTTCAAGAACATAAACAAGCTTGTAGCAGGAAATCATGTAGTAGGTCTTCTAACAAAGAAGTTTGCTACAACAGATCACTGCTCAACATGTTTAAAAGGAAAGCAACACAGAGCATCTTATAAGCCCAAGCTGATAAACTCAAATTCCAAGCCTCTCCAGATGTTGCACTTGGATTTATTCGGACCAACAAATGTGCAGAGTATTGGAAAGAAATATTATTGTTTAGTTATCATTGATGACTTTACAAGATTTTCATGGGTTTTCTTTTTGCATGCTAAATCTAAAACTGTTGAATTGTTAAAAGAATTCATCATTAAAGTAGAAAATCAATTAGAACAAAAGGTGAAAATTATCAGAAGTGATAATGGAACTAAATTTAAAAATGCTAATGCTGACATGTTTTATGCAGAAAATGAATTGCTCGTCTGTTCAGTGCTCCTAGAACTCCACAACAAAATGGAGTTGCTGAAAGGAAAAACAGAACTTTGATTGAGGCCACACGTTCTATGTTAGCAGATGCAAAGATTCCAATTACTTTCTGGAATGAAGCCATATCAACTTCATGCTTTGTACAGAATCATACATTGCTTGTGAAAGATAAACACAAAACTCTTTTTCAGTTGATGTTTGGCAAGAAACCTAATATAGATTTTCTTAAATATTTTGGTTGTCCAATTTTGATTTTAAATTCAAGTGACCAGCTAGGAAAATTTGATGCAAAATCTGATGATGGATTTTTTGTTGAATATTCATCGGTTTCAAAAGCCTTTAGAGTTTATAACTCTAGGACGAATGTTATTTTTGAAAGTTTGTAAGCAACAATACTGCAAGATTTTAGCTTTTGATTAAAGTAGTAACAAAGGAACAATCTTTAAGACTCATTCATTCACAAAGTTACTAATTCACCTATATCACATAGTCTACTTTTCTTAATGACCTCACGATGTAAGGAAACCGAAAACTGATAATCAAGCAAACAACTTTATTTATAAGTAAACCTTTTAAATCAATCAAAAAATAATGCTTCCTTCATTAATCAATTGTTCATTACAAAAACCTAATCAAACATACCAATTGTCTCACTTAACAAGAATTGTACTCTCGAAAGCAATCAATAAGAAGTTAGCCACTCATGGTCTTCATTAAATCTTCAATCTTGATTATATGATGATCAATGATGATTTGGTTGGAGTTGGGAGCTTGAAAGCACCTAAAATCACCTTCAATTTTGCTAGATTTCGGCTGGGAAAAGTTGTCCTTGAATTAGGGTTGAATTATGTTTAAGTAGCTCGAAATTCCATAAAATCCGGAAGTTGGTTGCATACCGGCGTATGATATGCCCAGGGGCGGTATATCATACGTCCCCTTCTGTAATTTTTGTCAAATTAGGGCCACAAATACGCCCACCAATAAGCTACCCGGCGTATCATACGTCGATTTAGGGTTTTCTGGGCCATTTTTGTAACTTTCTGTATTTTCAGCTTCAACCATTGTAGTTTTATATTTTGCTCCTTTTTCTCTCAAAATAGACCTTCTTTATCTCCAAATACCTACGAATCAAACATAAACAACGTGAACTTGTTCTACACTTATCATGATATAAAATCATGCATTTAGGTTAATTAAACACTAATTATTCCCACACGATCACATCCCCACACTTAACCTTTTGTTTGTCCTCAAACAAACTTACTTGCGTAATTCCCCTTATTTAATCAAACATGCTAAGTTATCACAACTTTGTATAAGTTGAGGTCACAAGGCATACTTACTTTTAAACTTTCATCATGTAAGATTCACAACCCAACATGTAATATCATTCATGTTTTAAACTTAGAATCACCTTATTTGGCATAACTTCACCTTTTGCTTCAAACATGCATGCATTCACATTCCTCACAATGAACACTCCTCTTGGTTTGTTTTGTGGACTAGTGATTATATACTAGTATATCTGGAACTCTCAAACCAAGACTGTACATCTTCATCATAAGATCGTGTATTAATCATATCGCCATCAATTAACACATTATGATACATAAATCAAGAGGTCTTTCATGGGTTATAATGTTAGGCTAAGGTTTAAGGTGGGATAGAAAGAGATTTAAGAGTGGATAATGGTGAATGAAATCCAATTTAACATGCTAGACGTCTTGTTTATCAATCTCTATCATCTAGTTGCAATAATATCACGAATTTTAACACTATTTTTGTTGCTTCATATCTTGGTCATTTTGACCTCATATTTAGATTTTTTCTTCTTTTTTCTTTCTTTCATTTTTTTTCTCATATTCACCACCAATCATACTATTATTAAACTAAAACAACAATTCTAAGCATATCATGAATTGGACTTCATCACCCTATGTTTCATAAAAAGGCTAAGGCTTTGTAAGCTTATTGTGTTGGGTTATTCAAATGACAAGTTGGGGCTCAACATGGTGTCTAAAGGAAAATTATCAAGGTATGGAATTCAAAGAAAAGGTTCAAGCAAATGGTTCATTCCTAATGCCTCCATCACATTTATGCACATATTGGTTCATGATCTTAACACGCATCAATTACACGAGTTCTAACTTAAATGCACATTATGGTTTCCCTCATTATGAAAAAATATAAAGCAAATCAACATATGCTATGAATTGCTCAGTTAGGTTCAAATTCTCACGGAAACAGTGGGAAAGGGTTAAAAATGTGAGGCACATATGTCATCTACCATCTGGTTCGTTATGCTTTCTAAGAATTCTACCTAATATTTTATAAAAAACTCATGTTGGGATGCTTTTTTTACTATAATTTCAAAACATGCATGCCAAGGGATCTATATATGCACAAACAAGTGATAATTAACCATGTATGAAAAAAATTTAGGTCTCATACACAATTAAGCTTACTAGAAGATTTATTTTTCAAAAAGGTTCAATTTTTTCAATTCTTCCCTCACCCCCACACTTGAGATACATTTTCCTTAATGTATGGTGGTCACAATTGGTATTTTTATAACATAGGGATGTAGATTCTTAATTTTATTCCTATTATTGCTAATCAAGACAATTCGTTGCGAAGGGAGACTAGTATGCCATATCCTAACATATTATCATTCAATTTCAATGAAAGCATGAAAAGAATATTGTTGGAAACCAAAGTAATGGAAAGAGCACATGAACCTAATCATTAGTGAGAGCCTTCATTAACCGACTTGTAATAGAACAATCATTGTTAACTACATATGTAATTGATTTTGAAAACACATTAAAGAAAAACTTACGGTTTTTGAATGTCATGTCCATGATTCTACCTCGGCAATTGATTTGAGTTTTGGCTGTTGCCAACAATGGTCGACCTAAAATTACCTTTGGTTGCTTGTTTGTCCTTATTGGTGCATAATCAAGCACTATAAAGTCCACCGGGTAGTAGAACTCTCCAAGCTTGATGATCACATCCTTAACCATCCCTCGGGGTTGTTTCCATGTCGAATCAGCAAGCACCACTGTTTTGTCGGTTTCATGTAATGGACCAAAGTCATATTGGTCAAATAGACTCCCCGGAAGGATGCTCACCCCGGCTCTATAATCCAAAAGTTCCGTATTGATTTTAAATTTCTCGACTTGAATGGGAATGATTGGTACTCCTGAGTCACTTCTTCTTCTTCATCTACTTCCTTATTGTTACCTACAACTACTTGAGGGGTAGAGGTTAAATCATAATCAATATATTCAGATTTAGGAAGGATACTAACCGAATTAATGTGCATATTCTTTGAACTTGAGGCTTGATATTGAGGGTTCTTTGTTGTATCACTTGGAAGCTTCCCCGATTCTCGTTCGGACAATTGTTTAGCTAATTGTCCAAGTTGCTTGGCAATGGCCTCATTGGTCTTTTCTTGCACCTCTCTAGATTGCTTAAACTCTTTCATCTCCTTTGCAAGATCTTGAATTTCTAACAAAATTGCATTGTCATTAGCATTGTTAGTAGAAGCACCTTATTGATGTTGCTGATTCCTTTGATTATGTTAGGTCTAGATTGATTGTATAGATTTAGAAGATTATACATCTCTTGTAATGAACTCCTGTAAATCTTTATCTTTTTGTATGCAAGATATATATATATATATATATATATATATATATATATATATATATATGTTAACCCAAATAATTATTTGTGTTGATTATATGTGTAAGTATAAGAACTATATACTGATGAACAAGATTGTACTTCCATAGATGTTCTGCAGAACATAAAAGAAAAAGGAAAGGAATATGCATCCGTGGATCTCTTGCGGAAACATTGACATCTACGGAAGAACAAGTCTGCTCGTGAGATAAAGTTACTGCTGCTCCTACGGAAGAAGAAAGTTTGCTCCTGCGGATGAAGTCCAATTGTAACCAATTCAGTATTAATGGAAATCGTTTGAAGCAAACTAGTTTATCATATTACTTTAGCTTGTTTTCCAGTTCTATCATCTGTTCTTTGTCGATTTATGTTACAATTACAATTTCTTAAACAATTGATTAAACAATGAGTTGTGATAATTCCACGATCATTATTTTTTCAATCAAACTGATAAATTCCTGTTTCGATCCTTGGATTCACACGTGGTATCAGAGCCTCGTGCTCATTGATTTAGATCAATTGATCTATCAATTTTGATTAGTCTAATTAGTTGTTGATTTCATTAGATTTATTAGTTTTTTATTAGATATGATATTTAGCTTAAAATTGCTTTTGAGTGTTCGTCACAGCTTGAGAGTTCATAACTCAGATTTAAGCATGTTGTTGAACAATTTAATCAAAACACAAGTTGGGTTTAGCTAATCAATAGCTAAAGAAGGTATTTTACTCAATGAATTGGTGTAATTAGTTAAAATCATCAAACCCTATTATATCGATCATCGAGTACTGTTCCATTGCTCGGTTAACTCTGATCTACATCAATATCATTTTGATTTGTGGATTTGTGTTGTTGTTTGATATTTAAAGGTTGTTCAAACAAATTTGAACAGGTCTCATTATCTAACATCTCAAATTCCAAATCAACTGAGAATTTATTGAGAGGTTTGACTAATTTAGACCACAACTTCTTAACTGACTGATAATTAAGAGTTTGTCATTAATTAGCTTATTCTCAACAAAAGCCAATAATACAAAGAAATTTCTATATTAGTTAATTTAATATCAATATTATTAGTGATTTGTTACTGTTGTTTGAGTGTGTTTGAATTACGTTTACTTTACACATTCATAGGGTATTAGATCAGTTGATAGTTTGATAATTACCAAGTTAACTAAAATGAGTAATTCAATTGTTGGCTTAGCTTATCAACCCTCAAAATTGGAAAACAAAGCAGATTTTAAAACATGGAAAATTAGATTCAGTAACCATGTTAACTACACTGATTCTGACTTATGGGTTTCTATGACTAAAGGTCCCTACATTCCACCTGCTTTTGGACTTGATTATAATAACAACAATCAACCCATAAGTTTGAAAGACCTGTCTCTTGAAGAAGCTAAGAGAGTCAAAATTTATATTAAGGCCTATAGTATGATTACTATGTCTTCACCTGAAGACCTCTTGATCAGATGCGAAGCTTACAAAACAGCCCACTCTTTGTGGAAGATTCTTCACACTTTGTGTGAAGGAAGTGATGAGGTAAGAAGCATTAGGAAGGATACCCTTCATTCATAATATGAGACCTTTCATCATATTAAGGGTGAATCTGTTCCTCAACAACTCCACAGATACATGCAACTTGTTACGGAAATGAACATCTTTGAGTTGAAGTATAGTAATGAGGAGTTAAACAAAAAGATGCTCCACACTTTGCCAGAAAGTTGGACTCAAACTGTGTCTATGTTCAAGAATATCATTAATCTAAAAGCAATTGGACTAGATACTTTGGTAGCAAAGGTGGAAGCTCTAGAATTGGATGAGAAAACAAGAAACAAAAGTGTAAAAGCACCAATTGCACCATATCAATTTAAAGAAACAAAGGGTGCTGGAAGCGCATTTATTTCTAATGATGATGGTGGAAGCTCTTATGTTGAGAGTGATGATGAAGATGAAGCAGCTTTCTATGCATCAAAGTCCTCTAAATCAAACTCTCAAAGTAGTTCAAACAAGAAAGTGAAAAGGAAACTTAATGATACAAAAAACTCAAATACTACAGCCATAAAGGGATCCACAACCAACAAAAGCAACACTCAATCTGAACCAATTACTGTGGTATACAAAGATTGGTGTTGATAAATCCAAAGTGAGATGCTACAAGTGTAATTTGTATGGTCACTTTTCAAGAGAATGCAATCAGTAATCAACAAGTGACTTGAGACAAGTAAACCAAAGAAACTTCAAGCAACCTTAACTTACAAACTCATTCCCACCAACAACAAGCTCTTCAGCAGGTACAAGTAAATCTAAAGAAACTAGGTTAATTATCTTGTAGGATGGTACTTGTGATTGGAGCATGTATGAGAAAGAAGTTTATAGGAGAATCAAGCATTGATGGCTATCATGGAGAACAAATTTCCACCTATGGCCAGAGAGGTAAGGGTTAGATTATGTTCATCTAGATGTGTTGAAGTGGTTGAAAGATATAGAGTCCATGCTTAGTAATTAGCTTATAAAATAAAAAAAAAAACTATGATTTTGAATGAATCTCAGTGAGAGAACACAAATTATGTCAGGTCAAAATCACTTCCTTACAAAAGGATTTGGATAAATTCTTGTCTGAAAAATATAATTTGAAAGCACAAGTTGAGCATCTGACCACCTCTTTAACAAAATCAATGTCTGATCATGCATCCATTGAAGTGAAACTTCAGAAGTTTTAATTATCAACTCAGCAATATGAGAAACTTTTGAATACTCATATTGAAACAAAGAATAGGTATGGGTTGGGATTTCATGCTGTTGCACCTCCATTGAATGATAACTACACCACCTTACCTGAGTCAATGACCAATAGTTTGTCAAACCATTCTGTATCAAGTACCAAAACTGAACCAAACATTGAAATTAATGAATTGATAAATGGTGAAGATACTGAGGTCAGTGAAACTGATTCATCTGAATCAGAATGTTTAAAACAAATTGAATCAGAATTTGACTTTGATGATTGTGATGACCTGGATGAGTTTGATGAGCCTAATGAGCAAAAATGTTTTGGTTTGGGTAAGGGAAGACTATGTTAATTGAAACTATAGTTCCCAAAGTTCTTGAGGAGATTAAGCTACCTTATCCTCCCAAACGAAGAAACATTTGAAGACCATCTATGCAAGAATTGATCTATTAAATGAAAAAATTTATGAGCTTAACAAGAAGCACAAAACTCATTCATCAAGAAGAACTGTTGGATCCATGAAAGAAGAGAAAATCAGTTCCGCAGAACACTTGCAGATGAAGAAGACCATCTCATAACCATTTGTAGAAAATCCACGGAAGAAGACAAATGGTGCTCTTTCAAAATAGTCAACATCCGTAGAAGATCTACGGAAGAAGCAATCATCTGCTGAATCACACAATGCCAACAAGAAAGGTAAGAAGCAACAGAGAGTTGTGAATCCTTAGCAAAAAGAACCATTTGACATCATGTCTGGTAGAGGTAAAGATTATTCAGCTATAAAGTTTGAGAGAGAATTGAAGAAGCAAAAGAAGATAGTGATAGAGTCTGGGAGTGAAGTTGATGAAAAATACTATAAGGGGTGTGATATGTATAACCACAACACAGATGATTGTTACTTCAATAGCTATTGCTCCATATGCAACACGAACAATCACATGACTGCTGATTGTTACTTCAACAAACACTATGCTATTTGCAACAAAAATAACCATTCTACTCAAGATTTCTACTTCAACAAGAAGAACAAATCAAAAGTCCCAAAGAAGCAACAATCTAAGAATGTTGAATCAAACTCACAATCCATTGAAAGTAAGGCAAATTCAAAGCAAAAGAAGCAGCAACCAAAACAAAAGGTTCCAATGGCAAACACATCTGCTGATGATCAAACAAAGAGGAAGAAGGAGAAGCAACACTCTCAAAGCAAGTCTCCTCACAAGAAGGTAGATTTTCAGAAGATGAAGCCTTCTATGACCACTTTGAAAAGGGTAATCAAGTACCACAATCAAAGACAAAAGAAGCAGAAACTTTCTTTATTCAAGTATCATCATCAAGTTCAAAGAACAAGATACTCAAAGAAGAGGTGACAGAGGAAGTGCTTGTGGATCAAGAACAAAGTGCTTCAAGTTCATCTTCAATAGAATCATCCTCACCCAAAACAAACGATAATGAATCAAATGAGTCTAAAAACAACCCTGAGACATCTAGGCTCATCCATGAGGGATTAACAATCTTAGATACTAAAGGCAAGCCCAAGACCATTATGGCTTGGGCTTCACGCTCTAATTGATTTCATTATTTGTGCAGGAACATCCATGGAGGACTGACAACAAGTGGTATGTTGACAGTGGTTGTTCCAGGCATATGATAGAAACTGTTCTCTCCTCCATGATTTCAAACACAAAAATGCTTCATATGTGGCATTTGGTGGGGATAAGAAGGGAGGTAAAATTGTTGGTGAAGGAATGGTAATAAATGGTGTACTCAAATTTGAGAAAGTAAATTTTTGTGAAAATTTACAATACAACTTGCCGAGTGTATCTCAAATTTGTGATCAAAATTATACCACTCTATTTAATAACACTTACTGTTACATTCTTAAGCCAGGTTTTCAAATCCTAGCAAATTAGATCCTTCTTAAAGCACCAAGAAAAGGAAACACATATGTCTTGGACATGGACAACACCTCAATGACAAGCAATGAAACCTGCCTGATTTCTAAGTCATCAGAAGATGAAGCTCAACTTTGGCATAGAACGATGGTTCATTCAAACATGAAGAACATGAATAAGCTGGTCAAAAATGACTTAGTCATTGGCCTTCCCAAGAAAGAATTTTACTGTTGTAATAATTGTTCATCATGTTATAAAGATAAACAATATAGGGTGTCACATAAGTCCAAAACAATCAACACAAACACAACTCCACTCAAAATGCTACACATAGATCTTTTTGGTCCAACCAATGTGATGAGTATTGGAAAAGGCAATATTGTTCGGTGATTGTTG
Source organism: Flaveria sonorensis (assembly GCA_025506505.1). Classification (NCBI taxonomy): domain Eukaryota; kingdom Viridiplantae; phylum Streptophyta; class Magnoliopsida; order Asterales; family Asteraceae; genus Flaveria; species Flaveria sonorensis. The sequence continues at coordinate 16,909 of JACCIY010001363.1, read as the reverse complement.
ATGATTTCACTACATTCACTTGGGTCTTTTTCTTAAAACATAAAAGTGAAACATCAAAAACATTAATAGAGTTTATCACTAAGATTGAAAACCAACTTGATATAAAAATCAAAATCTTAAGAAGTGATAATGGATCTGAATTTGTTAACCATGTTTTAGACTCCTTTTGCAAGAACAAAGTCATAGCCAGACAATTCAGTGCTCTAAGAACTCCACAACAAAATGGAGTTGCTGAAATCAGAAACAGAACTCTAATTGAAGCAAAAAGAACAATGCTAGCTGACTCATATTTGCCAATCACATTTTGCGCTGAAGTAGTGAACACAGCATGCAATGTTCAAAACAGGACCTTAATTGTCAAAGAACTTAATAAAACACTCTGTGAACTTTTGTTTAAAGAAAACCTTTTATAGGATATCTTGGAGCATTTGGGTGTCATGTGTCTATTTTAAACACCAAAGATCAATTAGGAAAGTTTGCTGAAAAAGCCTATGATGGTTTCTTTTTGGTTACTCATCAACATCTAAATCATATAGTCTACATTCCACATCAAAACATTATGGAGGAAACTCCTAATGTATCATTTGATGAATCCTTATTTCCAAAATCTGTAAAAGGATCATCCTGACTGTTTGATATAGATGCATTAACAAATTCATTTAACACTAGTTATTTGAATGTTACAGGTCCTTCGGATACATGTTATCCTTATGTACCTCCAAGTATGAGTGAAGTGCCATTGACTGCTGATCCTCCAAGACCATCGCATTCGCACACTTCAGGTGTTGTTGATCCTGGCCCCTTCATCTCAAACAAGTAATGGAAATTCTGATAGGAATGAAAATTCAACTTTCAAAGAAGTAACTAATTCATCAGCAGAAGTTAACCATTAATCCGTAGAAGTTACTAATTCATCCAGAGTAGTGAACAATGCATCAACGAAGTTCCTTCTACATCCGTAGATGTCCATCTACTTCCGGAGATGATTCATTGCCTTCAACTGAAGTTCCTAATCCATCAGGAGATATTCCAACTACATTCACAACATCTACAGGTCAACAAACTACAACATTTGTACTTGTTCTTGTAACTCTGGCGGAAGTTATTCCTACATCTGTGAAAACACAAACTCATAAAGATGGTTTTCATTCAGCACCAGAAGAACAAAATGATGAGGATTTCGACTACTTTGTTTATTCTCTATCTCAGTTGGATCCATCTCCATCGTCATTAACCAATATCACAAACTTGGAATCATCCATTCCACTTGAACCAATTCCAACATCAAGAATTCATAAGTATCATCCAATAGAAAACATCATTGGTGATCTTAATGAAAGAACCATAAGAAGCCAAGGGGGAGCTGCCATTATTTGCCTTTTCTCTTGTTTTCTTTCACAAGTGGTTCCTCCCAACATCACTGCTGCATTAAAAGACAACAGCTAGATTGAAGAAATGCAAGAAGAACTTCAGTAATTCAAAAAGAAAAAACATTTTAAATCTAGTTGATCTTCCTAAAGGTCAATATCCAATTGGTACAAGGTGGCTTTTCAAGAAGAAACTAGATGACAGAGGTATCACTGTTAGAAACAAAGCAAGGCTGATAGCACAAGGGTATACTCAAGAAGAAGGGATAGACTATGATGAAGTCTTTGCCCTAGTTGCAAGGATTGAAGCTATTAGAGTTCCTAGCCAATGTTTCACATACGAAGTTCACAATTTACCAGATGGATGTAAAATATGCCTTCTTATATGGTAAAATTGATGAAGAAGTCTATGTTGCCCAACCACCAGGCTTTGAAGATCCTGATTACCACACAGGGTATACAAGCTTGACAAAGCTTTGTATGGTCTTCATCAGGCACCTAGAAAGTGGTATGAAACATTGTCTTCTTTCTTGCTCAAGCATGGTACAAAAGGGGAACCATTGATCAGACTCTCTTCCTCAAACATGATCATCATGACCTTGGTTGTCCAAATCTATGTGGATGATATCATTTTTGGGTCAACAAACAAGAGATTGTGAAGACTTTGAATCTTTGATAAAATTTGAGTTCCAAATGAGTTCATGGGAGAATTAACATTCTTCCTTGGTTTACAAGTTCATCAGAAATCAAATGGAATATTCATCAATCAGGGGAAGTTTGTGCACCAAATCTTGAAGAAGTACAACCTTGCTGACTCTTCTTCATGCAAAACACCAGCATCAACAATAGATAAGATTGTACCTGATCCTAAAGGGAATTCAGTTGATCAAAGATGTATAGTATAGATCTATGATAGGATCTTGATGTACTTAACTGCCAGCAAACCTGACATAATGTTTGTTGTGTGTGTTTGTGCTAGGTACCAATCAAACCCCAAGGAGTCACATATGAATGCAATTAAGAGGATCTTCAGATACCTGAAAGGAAAGCCAGCTCTTGGACTTTGGTATCCCAAAGAAAGATATTTCAACCTCTATTCATATTCTGATAGTGACTTTAGAGGTTGCAACAACAACAGAAAATCAACAACTGGTGGCTGTCAATTCATTGGACCAAGACTAGTTTCTTGGTAGTGCAAAAAGTAAACAAATGTGTCAGTATCCACAGCTAAGGCTGAGTACATTGCTGCTTTAGCTCTGGTCTCAAGTTTTATGGTTGTAATACCAACTACTTGATTATGGTTATAATTTTCTTCAAACACCAATACACATAGATAACTTAGATGTTATGTTAATAATGCTAATCCAGTGCAACATAGTAAAACAAAACATATAAAATTAGATATCATTTTCTGAGAGACTGCTCACAAAAAATTTTAATCAAGTTGATCAAAGTGGATACAACAAATCAGCTGACTGATTTATTCACTAAAGCCTTTGACTCAGTGAGATTTCATTTCTTAATTGAGTCTTTAGGCATGATCAACTTAGATTAGTCATCATCACAAAGAAAAGCATGATCTATCCTTTAAAATTCTGAATATGAAAAAGCCAAAAAGCATTTATAAAACATATAAAAGTTCAAAAATATTGTTAGTTAATATGTTTTCTTGAAAAAAGCTATTCATATCATGGGAAATGAACGCAAACTATACCTTTGTTTACTTGCCTGGTTTTAACTTACAATAAAGACTAATCAGATGTGATTTGATATGTAAGTAGGTTCAACTAGAGTGGAAAAAAACACGTCCATGCTTAACATAATGCCAAGGTGACTAATTGAAGGCAATTCCATTTTGAGGAGCAAGCAAGTAAGTCTTATCCTGCTATGATCAACTCAGTCACCCAAGCACACTATGTTACGACACTTTATAACCTCTATCTCTGTACGCATCATGGACTCTCTTTTTTGCGTGAGCAAAGACCTGGGTTCATAGGCACCATTTTTTAGGTAAGTAGGGACCTGGTGACCTGATATGATATTAATAAGTTCCAAAAAGGAACAGCTCTAAAAGAATCCAATGTGATCAATGTATATTATCTTAAAGAGGATAAAAATCATAACTACAGCATTAATAAGATTTCAAAGAAATCTTAAGATAGAGCTTATGATTAAGGAACATAGTTTTCAAGTATGAGAAAGTGATGAATTGACTCATAAACGGAGGACAAACTCTAATGAGAACTGAATGTGGAGTCCATATTTTTCTATCTTTAATCAATATCAAAACATGATAAACAGCATGACAAGTTGAATGTATACTCTTGCTTGAACTTATGTGGATCATAATACTTGCAATCAGCACTAGAACTATGTCTACTATCCTCATACAAAATGCTTCAGGAAGTTGCTTAGTGTAGTGTCATAGTATGATCCTATTTTGGTTTAAATGTTTGTAAATATGTTATGTGTAGTTTCTACTTATAAACAAAAATAGAAAAAGATTTTGTTTATGTTCTTTTCTTTACAAATATGATGGACAGATAATTGCTTTTCATGTTATTATCTTCATAAATTTTCTGCTAAATGCATTAGTTCATATTAATCACATATTTAGGGGAGTAGTCATCAGCATGAAAAATGAGTATATCACATTTAAATGAAGAAAATTGGAGCTTGAGCACTAACTTGGCTACAGGATATCTAAAGTTTTTAACCAAATCAATCTCTTGTACATTTGCCATGAAGCAAAGTCAACAAAGTTTAACAGCAATCAACAAATGATCTAACAACATGTTAGGATCATACAGCAAAAACATAAAAAATTTGACTTTCCTTAGATTGGTATCCTACGGTAAAGTAAAGTATACTTCTGTCGATTGAATACGGATAAAATAAGGAAATTTTCCTTCTGTAGATGTTCTGTGGAAGAATTAACCTGTGGATAACTTTATTGTGTATCCAAACAACCATGAAAGGGTAATGAGTTTTAAGGGTCCCATAACATTAAAAGGATGTTGTTGCATACTTTATAAAAAAGATTTTGGAAAGAGTTCAGGAGTTGAAAACATTGAACTAATGATTACAAGTTTCTAAACCTAAAGGGGAGTATTGTTAGGTCTAGATTTATTGTATAGGTTTAGAAGATTATACATCTCTTCTAATGAACTCATGTAAATCTTTATCTTTTTGTATGCAGGATGTATATATATATTATATATATATATATGTTAACCCAAATAATTATTGGTGTTGATTATATGTGCAATTATAGGAAACATCATACTTGGTCAATTTTGAAAATTGACCAAGTACAAGAACAATATATGGATGAACAAGTTTGTACTTCCGTAGATGTTCTACAGAACACAAAAGAAAAAGGCAAGGAATATGCATCCGTGGATCTCCTGCGAAAACATTGACATCTATGAAAGAACAAGTTTGCTCGTGAGATCAAGTTACTGGTGCTCCTGCGGAAGAAGAAAGCTTGCTCCTACGGATGAAGTTCAATATGAAGATCAAAGAGCTAACTCCTACTGAAGGATAACTCCTACAGAAGAACAAAGTACTTGCATTAACTCCAATCATCAAGGAAACCACATGAAGTCAACGAGTCAAACTCTCTGGAGTGATGTCATCAAGTCAACATCTACGAAAGGCTGCACTTCTCTCGGAAATGAATATTCATGTCACATCAAGATTTTATTTGAGTAACTTTCTTGCCATATAAGAAAGTTACCTTTTACCCATGTACAAGTGAATCCCTTTGCCTATAAATAGAAGGCATGGGTGCACTCTTTTGATAGAGAACAATACATAGAAAAACAATACAATAATTCTGATTACACCAGAATAGCAATCAAAATAGAAAGAACACCAAGAACATCACCCAACAATTACCATATCATAAAAAATCAAAACCAGTTGTGACCAATTCAGTATTAATGGAAATCGTTAAAGCAAATAGTTATCGTATTACTTTAGCTTGTTTTCCATTCTATCATCTGTTCTTCGTCGATTTACGTTACAATTACAATTTCTTAAACAATTAATTAAAAAACGAGTTGTGATAATTCCGTGATCATTATTTGTTCAATCAAACGGATAAATTCCTGTTTCGATCTTTGGATTCACAGATTATATTGACCGCCTTGTTGGTAGTTACTTGATTGTAGTTGTTCTTTGATAACCGTCTTGATTGTATTCTTTTTGTTGGCCTGATATTGGTTGCTTCCTTGATTTGGTATCTGAAAAGAAGGATTCAGTTGATTAGTATTGTTACCATATCTAGATTTGGGTGATTTCCAAGACCGGGATGATAAGTGTTGGAATCATGTCGTATGTCTTCCTTTCTCCTTGGCCTGTAATGATGTACACTTTCACTCTTCAAATTCAAGTAGCATGTGACTGATGTATGACCGATGTCATTGAACATGTCACACACTTCATACTCACTAGATATGTTCGCCACGCCACTCTTTCTAACTTTAAGGCTTGCAATTATCGTTCTAGAATCGCAATTCTATCCATGGCCACATGATCATTCACCATCTTTATGTTTGCACCCCTTGACCTTTGACTTGATTATGCACTCTTCTTTGAGATTACACTCATCCTTTCAAGAATATCCCAATCATCATCCCCATGGTTTAAGGTGAACATCCCTGCACTTGTGGAATTTACATCTCTAGCATCCTTTGGTGATAGCCCATCATAGAATGCTGAAATCAACTCCCACTTAAGTATGCCATGATGTGGACAAGTTCTTAGCATCTCTTTAAATCGGTGAAAAGCTTCATGGAACTGTTCACTTGATTGTTGTGTAAATCCTCGAATGGCTCGCCTTGCATCACTTGTCCTTTGGGAAGTATAGTATTCATCTAAGAATTGTTGTTGTGTTTGTACCCGTGTGAATACTTGCATATGGTAGAGATAGGAATCATTATTTGGACTTGTCTTTAAGGGTATATTGGAATAGGACCAATTTAACTTCATCCGGTGAAAAGCCTTGGCCACCAATGGTGCTACATGATGCCTCAAATTCAAATATATGCAAATAGGATTCTTCGGTTGCCATACCATAGAAGTGAGGGAGAATTCCCAAGCATTGTGGTTGGACTTCAAAGCTCATCACCTTTCTGTTGGTGAAACTATAGGAGATGAATTGATGGCAATGGCAGGCCAGAAGTGACTATCCACACCATGTATGGTACATAATGTTGTGCTCTAGCTTGGCTAGTATGCATTAAATGGTTGACCTTCAACATTGTTGCGAATGGGTGGTTGAGCATAACCACCCAGATCTGGATTTGGTTGACGGTTTTGATATCCCGGTTGGTTCCCATAATCCTCAAAATAATGTTGGTTTGGTCGTCCATGTCGACTTGATCTTCAATCCACTCTTTCACATAATTAGTGTGGTGACTTCCTTCGACTGAAAACCGGTCCTTATTGCTATGATGGCTCCCTTCCACGTCATGCTGAAAACTTGGATACGAACCCAGAAATTTGGCATCAGTTAGAAGTTCATGGGCGGATGTTGGTTTTGCACACCTTGATTTACAGGGATCGGTCCTGAGGTTGAGGTTGCACTGGTGAGGGTTGAGGTAGAGGATCATTAGCTGGAGGGAACACGGGTAATGGAATATCTCCCAAAGGTTGGTTGGGTTGTGGAACCCCGGTTTCTAGATTGTTCATCATTCTTGATTGGTTACTTTCAGGTGTTCTTGAAAGTCTGCTTAAATTATCGATGAGTGTTGCTGATAATGTACCTTCTTCCGATCTTGTTTGACCACAAATTTGAGAAGTCCTTGAAGTTGATTTTTTGAAACACACGACTCACTTGTAATCTTCTCGATATTTGAATCAAATAACAATGGTGAGGTCCTTCCTGAAAATCTTGTATGCATTAATGTAATGCTTACCTGCAAACAAGACAACACAAAATACCTCGCGTAATATTGAACAAGAAACAAATAAACAAGAAAAAAGAAAACAGAAACGCAAAATCTTTTGGGTTTTTATAAAATTTTCAAGAAAAGCAAATAAAAATTATTAAAAACTGAGAGCACTAATTCCCCGGCAACAGCGCCATGTTGATCTGGTTTTCGAGACTCTATCAAAAACAAGTTAATATATCGGTCTTAGGTACATTTATTATGTAAGGGTAAGTAAGGTCGTCTCCACAGGGAATATGTGGAAAGTGTTTAACGAATATGACTCAGTTAACTTAAAGACACAAACTAATAATTAAGATTAAAACTTTGGATGAATGATGAACAAACATGCATAAGCAAAGAACTTTGAAACAAATTTACTTAAATTGACAAACAATTGCTTCCGGGTTTCCAATTCCATAAGATCCACAAGTGATACTTTTAAATTAGGGTTTGTAAGCAACAAAACTTCAAGATTTAGCTTTTGATTAAAGTAGTAACAAAGGAACAATCTTTTAAGACTCGTTCATTCACAAAGTTACTATCACCTATATCACGTTGTCTACTTTTCTTAATGACCTCACGATGCAAGGAAATGAAAACTGATAAGCAAACAACTTTATTTATAAGTAAACCTTTTAAATCAATCAAAACATAATGTTTCCTTCATAATCAATTGTTCAAAACAAAAACCTAATCAACATATCAATTGTCTCACTTAACAAGAATTGTACTCCTGAAAGCAATCAATAAGAACTTAGCCACTCATGGTCTTCATTGAATCTTTAATCTTGATTATATGATGAGTCAATGATGATTTGGTTGGAGTTGGTAAGCTTGAAAGCTCCAAAATCACCTTGAATTTGCTAGATTTCAGCTGGGAAAAGTTTTCCTCGAATTAGGGTTGAATTATGTTTAAGTAGCTTGAAATTCCAAAAATCCGGAAGATGGTTGCATACCGGCTTACGATACGCCCAGGGGCGGCGTATCATACGCCCCTTTCTGTATTTTTGTCAAATACGGCCACAAATACGCCCACCGATATGCTGCCCGGCGTATGATACACCCATACCCGGCGTATCATATGCCGATTTAGGGTTTTCTGGGCCATTTTTGTAACTTTTTATTTTCAGCTTCAACCCTTATAGTTCCGTATTTTGCTCCTTTTTCTATCAAAATAGACTTCTTTGGCTCAAAACACCAACGAATTAAGACATAAACAATGTGAACTTGTTCTACACTTATCATGATGTAAAATCATGCATTTAGGTTAATAAAACACTAAATTATTCCCACACGATCATGTCACACCTGGTTGTTGTCAAGAGGATTCTTAAATATCTTAAAGGTGCTCCCAAACTGGGCCTTTGGTATCCAAAGAATTCTGAATTCAATCAGTATGCTCATACAGATAATGCCTACGGTGGCTGCAATATGACTGCAAAGTCTACATCATGTGGATGCTAATTTTTCGTGGTGGAAAGATAGTCTCATAGCATGCAAGAAACAATCTTGTGTGTCTGCATCAACTGTGAAGCTGAATACATTGTTGTTGCAAGCTGCTGTGCTCAAGTGCTTTGGATTCAGAATCAGATGTTGGACTATGGATTCAACTTCAACAGAGACTCCCATCCACATAGACAACAACAGTGCTATCTCTATTACAGAGAATCCTATACAACACTCAAAGACAAAGCACATCAATATCTGGTATCATTTGATTAGAGATAATTTTGAAAAAATGATGATAAAACTAGTCAAAGTTAACACAAATGAACAATATGCGTATCTGTTTATATAAGCTTTTGATGAACAGAGATTTAAGCATCTTGTATCAGCTATTGGGATGATTAACTTTGAGTATATTTGCTTAAACTAAATTCAAGACTACTTTTTCAAATTTGTGTGACTTAAGTTATCTATACCATCACCTATATAAGTGCAGTTTACTTTGGAAGAAATTTTTCAAAATGATATTTCTTAGAAATTTGAAAATTTAAGACATATTTTCTTTTGGAAGACATTAAGTTGACTTCAGAAGAAAATTATGTCTTCGAAACTAATAATTACTTACTAAGAAATTTACCTTAGGAAGAAATTCTGATACATCTTCCGAAACTTAATATGCTTCTAAGTACTTATATGTTTTGAATAAAACATTTGAAGTTTAATATCTTTTGAAACCAAATATATCTCGGAAGCAAAAATACTCTAAGTATTTTTCTTCCGCAGCAAAATTTTTTCAAACTAAGGAATATCTTCCAAAGCCAATTACCTTTCGAAGACAAATTACCTTCGAAGATTTTAGACTTCCAAGAAAACTATCTTTTGAGGTACTTTTAAGTGGTGGGACTGACATCCAGATTTCAAAGTTTATCATTTTGCATCAACTTTGTTTCAAATCATTACCATATAAATACTCGTAAACGGTTCCCAACATTCACCTTCCTCTCATCTGCAAAAGTTCAAGCCCTAAATTCACCCACAAACCGACTTCATTCTTAACTTTCTCAAAATCATCAAAACAACTCGGTGAGAATTTAAGACTATTAGATCTCATTTTATGTGCAAATGATTCATGTCCAAACATGAAAATCATCCATTTATTAATTAGATACAGTGCTATCTTTCTAAAATGTTTATCATGCAATCAATCAAATTGGACTTTGATGGTTTCCATCAAAATAATTTCAAATTTTTTCATTTTAAATTTTTTTATAAATATACAAAAAATTAAGGGGAGAAAATGAACATGAAAATATCAAAGGCAGTAGAATTGTGCATAATCATACAATTTTAAAGTTTGAATTTTTTTTTAAAATTTGAGTTTTAAATGAAACCAAGTCAAACCAGCACCTAAACACAGCAGTTTGACACATATACATTTGCAGATGTTGCATAATATTGCTTGTGAGTGATATTTTAACATCCATATATTGATCATGTTAAAATTTTATAATTTTAACAAAAATTCAAATTTTGAAACATTTCAAAATAATTTTAATTTTCAAGCAAAACAGAAATTTTCTAAATCTACATTGCGTATGTATTAATTATAGTTGTTGATGAGAAATTTTCAAAAACAAACAAAAATTTTAAAAATTTTGACCACTGTTGTCATAGCGTACATACAAACATACATCCGTTGTAACTACAGTAACCATCAAAACATACAAAATACACCAAGTGTATATAGCAGACAAAAAAAACATACATCCGCTATGCACTAATAAACATACATGTGTTTTTAGCGCAAGATGTTAGTAAGGCATCCGTTATGAATACAGTGTTATTTACATAGCGCATGACTAACATTAGTCATCGTTGTTAAATCAGTACAAGTGTACACAGCGCATGCACACAGTAAACATACACTGTACATCATCATCAAGTGATCACAACGCATGACAATAAGTCATCCAGTGTGAATATTTCTTGAACAAACATAAATCTACACAGCGCATGAACAAAGACTCATCCACTGTGTCCAACCAAACAAACAAAGTTATACAGCGCATGAAAAAATGTTCATCCGCTTTATGAACAGTGAACAAGTATTGTAAATTTTTAATCACACAAGTGTGCACAACGCATGAACAATGTTCATCGGCTGTGAACATAAGTCAACAGTCAATTCATTCATGCATATCATTCAATCATGAAATCAAACATTCAAAGTCAATCACAAAAACGTACAAACTGTCAAATCAAGCACAAACACAAACACACACATTATTACTAACAAACATAACATTAACAAGCAAACATTAAAGTTACCATAATCAAACATAATGTGTTCAAACATTCAAACTATCAATAACTAACAGATTAGCATCATTAACATTCATATCAAACATTAATTATTGTTTAATTTCCATTTTAGGGTTGTAGATAAAAAGGAATTTTGCAAGTGTCTACAGTGTATGAACAACTTTCCATAGCGGATGAACAGAGTCTGCAGCGGATGAAGAAAAGCTTTTATGTGTCTACAGCGGATGACCAAAGCATACACAGTGGATGTCTAGTCCACAGCTAATGAACTGTCCACAGCGGATGTTCATCCACAATGGATGAACACTCCATAGCGGACAACTATCAAATCAAACACACATCAAGTGTTCACAGCGGACAACAACAAGACACATCGGACAGCTTATTAAACATTCATAGCGGATGATTGATCATGCACGCAGACAGTCATTCATCCACAGCGGACGACTTAGACTTAGGATTTATGTAATTTCGTTTACATAAGGGTATTTTTGTAATTGTATATAACTATCTCTATTGGCTATAAATAGCATAATACCCTATTCCTTTGTAAGTTTTGAACAATCAATACAAACAAGCATTTTTGATATTCTTCTAAGATTCAATCACTAGCAACCACACAATCATACACACACACTCACACACTGATATCATATCTTAATCATGGGTTTCCGCACCATGATTATTGATTGTTGAATACAATATAACAATTGTTGTTATATTTGTTAAGTATTTGAAAAGATCCTAGGGGGAATCCATCTGTTATGTTCTTGTTCATAAGTTCATAATTAGAGTACTATCTGTTCCCTAGATATATTCAACACATTCTTACCTGTGAACTGGGCTCACAGTAAGAGGAAAGGTAACACTCTTAAATTAGGACAGATTGGAAGCTCGTCATCTTCAAAACAATGAGAGAAAGTCCATTGTTGGTTTCTTAGGGGTAGAACAGCCTTGGTCCCAAAAATGTTAGAGCTCATTTCGCTCAAGGTGACAACTTGGTAGCACCAGCCAATGTGAACCTACACCTGCAACATCTGCACCACCCATACAGCCACAAATCACCATCACCTACATTAGAAAATCCAAACGAACCCCTACTCAGTCTACTCAGGTTGAGCAGCCCCCATACTACTACCCATAAAGGAGGAAGTGAAAACAAGAGCTCACACTTCTCCTGAGAAGCAGGACCCTCCCATCATTTCTTTTATCAGTATTAAGGTTCCTCATGCTCAGCCGGATGGGCTCATTACCCCAGCCTTAAGCTATCACTCTGAGTCTCAAAACTCAAGTGATAAACCTACAAAGGAAAGCTACCATCCCCAGCTGTTAAACTTAAACCAACCAATCCCTGACCTTCAATTCTTTGATGTTGAGGATATGGGCTTTAGTGGGTACCATTAGTCTCTCTCTTCCACCCCTACTTAAGGGGAGATGAGTGCTTAAATCACCCATATCTAGCCCACATCATCCAACCCAATTAGAGTGGACCTCCCTAAACATGTTCAGGAAGCCATATGGAAGAGGCTTAACGTCTGCAAGTAATTATCACTTCATTAAGATCTCAACCATAGCAACCCAAGCCATTGACACTTCTTGAAGCTATCATTATGAAGGGGAAATCTAGCAGCCAAGACCCCAAGCTGGTGATGAGGAAGAAGACTTTGGTCCTATTCTCTCATCCCCCATGATTATTCTAATGAATATGAGGGGAGTCGGCAACTAAAGGTGCAACAATTGTCAAAAACATGCACCTATTAGTTTCAAAGGTAAGTCACCTGGAATTTCAGGTGGCTACCATACAAAGACAGGTCAGTGACCAATAACTTGAGATCACTGATCTTAAGGACAAGTTAGCGAGAGAGACCTATCAGGCAAACTTAACCAGTTCCACAAGAACCTATGGATATGGTGGACCTAACATTTTGTCCCTTGTGCAAGAGGGTGATGCCACCAAAAAAGGGGGAGAAAGTCCTACCTTTATCATAAAACCTAGGAGTTCTGCCCAGAGTATGGACATAGAGGATTCACCCCATCACTTATAGTTGTCCATACTCAATAACCTCCAAAGTCCCACATTGATGTGGATTCCCTAATTCAAAGCCTGTGTGAGGAGGGTATACCAAGGGCAATGTCACCCATCCTACCCTGCTAAAAAATCAAAAGTGGGATAGAGGTATGATGCTGATACGAGAGCCCTGTTAATCTCTAGGTCTCAAGGACAACAAGAAGTCTTCAACTTTCAAACCTAAGATACTATGAGAGCACCTTTTTGGTTGACCTGCCACTTGCCAACCTAAGTTAAAATAAGCAAGTTGCTGGGTAGCTGAAAGGATTCAAGATAGGATGCTTGAAGAGTTCAAAAGGAGAACAAGCTATAATATAGATAGAGGCTAGCAGGCAAGACTATTACTCAATTGGATGTTAAGGTGGATCCTAAGATTAGCTTCGAAGGGGAAACCTTGGTTGAAGTACCAGTAGTTGAACCTGTGAACCTGAGACAAGAACTGCTCCAACACCGATTACCTTTAGTAAGGCACCAGCGGTAAAGGTGTCTCACAGTCTTTCTTTGGCCAGAGCTCAAGTGCAACACCAAGTAATGAAGGCCAGAGCTCAAGTGCAACACACAAGTAATGAAGGCCAAAGCTCTTTCCACCATGAGTGACACAGGAAAGTGACTGATAAAGGGAAGAGGAAAATGACCTCAAAGGAGATTGAGGAGGAGAAGAGAGAGAGTAAGAGGAATGAAAGGGGAGAGGGTTCAAGTGGGACCCCTGGCTTTAAGGAAGCTACGATCAGGGCTGCCTCCAGGCTAAGTCTCAAGAAGATGAGTTGAGGGCAGCCAGACTGAACTATCTGGGTCTAGGAACTACAATGTTGATAAACTCATCTCTCTTCCCTTGGAAGAACTGAATGAACTGGTTGACAGGGAGAAGTATCAAAGAATAGGAGGGAAGCTGAGGATGTAAAACTGCTCCTCAAAATCAAAGAAGAAAGGAGAAGAAAAAGACTCTACAAAGCTCATATCCTCTCCCCGGTTCAAGGAAAGCCCTGAGGCAGAGGCTGTAGCTACTATTAAGAAACTCATGTAGGTAGGGAACAAGATAGAAAACATGATAACCTACCTGAGTGCCACAAGCACACTGTATCAGGCAGCAGACCTACTTCCCCTATCTTATGAATACATTGAATTTGAATACCTTAGCAGCTTGAGCAAGAAGTGCTAAAAGAGAAAAAAGCTGCTAAGAGGAAGATAAGGGAAGAGGTTGCAAAGTCAAGAGCCACCATCAAAGCAAATTAGAAGAAGTCTACTGATAGACAAAAGATAGTGAGCTTCTTGAAGCTGTACGAGTTCTCTGGAAGGAGACTGGGTCCAATGTCTCTATCCATCATGGATGAGCGTATTAGAGTGATCAAGCAGAAGATCAAGAGAGGTGAGCTACTTGACTTGAATTTTCCACCAAGTCAGACTGCACCTAAAGCTGAGGTCAAGGTTAAACCACAAGAGACAACTCAACCAGGACCTAGTGCTGCATCACAGCCAGCTTCATCTTCTGACCCATAGCAGCGTCCTGATCCCTCTCCTTCTAAACCTGTGAAGGAAAAGGACCCAACTAAAAAGGACAAACAAGAACCATCTGGTACTCAAGGCCAGCCTTCTCAGTTAAAGTTTAGGAAAAGGAAAAGGATGGCCATCAAAAGGGACAAAAAGAAGAAGAAGAAGTCCAAGGCATCCACCTCTACTCCTTAGGATGGGTCAGAACATCCTGAGGATGATCAAGAAGAGGCTACTCAACAAAGTCCACTTATTGTAGAGCCTCTTACTGCTAAGAGACTCATCTTGTATTGAGCATTTTCTACCAACCAAGACAGATGGTATGTTATTAGAGATCAAGGGGGTCAAGATGTGTACTTCTAGCAAAACATACTTGACTCCTTTTGCATGATCTCTATAACATGAGGATGTACTTTGAAAGTCTAAGGAAACCTGATCAACTGATGACGAAGGAATGGTCTTGATTCTGATGAGGACTATCAACAGATGAAGATCAAGATTCAAAGTGCTCCTTCAGTTCTGGTAGCATCAGCCTAGGGGGAGTTTGTAAAGATCACAATTAGAGGCTGATGCAACCAAAGAGCTCTCAGTATGCACATATGAAGTACAAGGAATTTACTTCGGAAGATTTGATATAACTTAGTGAATATACTAAGTATTAAATCTTCCGAAGCCAAAAGACCAAATCTTTCAAAATCAAAGATGAAGTCTTTTGAAGCTTCAAAGACAAAGTCTTCTGAAGCCAAAGACTAATTTCTTCAGAAGACAGAGAAGACATGTTTTCTGAATCAACTTTTGACAAAGCTGAACTAATTTCCGCTGCCACTTTGATGACTCATCAACTTATATGAGTGGTGAAAAAGGTCATATTTTTGTAAACTGTAGATAAGGTCTTATGTTTGTAACTTGGTAATATATTAGGATGTGAGCTATGACATGTCATAGTCAGTAGTCAAAATACAATCTGCCTTTGACTCTACATTGATTTTGTTGTCTAGATTAGTGTTTCCAGCTGGCCTTTAACGTATGGTCGGCTGTAGGAGTAGTATAAAGTATATCAAGTACTTGTAACTTTGAAATGTAAGCTTTGTAACACTTTGTAAGAACTTGAGAGAAATATACATCATTCTTGAAAACCATATTATCTTGTGCTTGTTCTGTCTTTACTTGTGTTCTTTATTTCATCAAAAGCAGGTTCCTTATTTGATCTATTAAGTGTTCTAACACCTCTTCCTAAAAACTGTGAAACTTTTGCATTGACCCCCTTCATCGATCCGCATCTTCCATTTCTTTCAATATCAAGCCTGAACTAATTCACTCTTTTAAGCAGCTCGTCCTTATTATTCAAAACCCTGCAGCAGCCCTTGAACCTCATCAACATCCCCACGTCAAGGTAACTTGTTATGGCCTGTAAACACGGGAAATATCACGTAACATTACTTTAGTAACACCACAAATCCCATGACACCCCCAACCTCTTAGGAAACTTAGAACATCTTGTTTTACCATTAATTAAAAGATACAAAAGTTTACACCTTGCCTTGTTGATCACAAATACGTTTTTTGATAAAATTAGTCTACCAGAAAAAACCATGTTTCACAAAAATGTAAAAGTGCACGAAACAAGTTCAAAATCATAATCCAAAAACTTCTTAAAGTTAATCATAAATAATATAAGTTAAATATAAAACTTTATGATTTATGGATATGTATTTTATATGTTATATAAAGTTCGAAAGCTTAATATATACATACATTTTTTAGAAAAATACGAAAATATAGGGATTAACTTACTAAAATTTGGGGTTATTTAATTGACATTTATCATATAGGACTGATTGAGAAGCAAATGATCTATTTAAAATGCTAAAACCGAGACTTAACAACATTTAACAAGACTAACCAGACAATCTAACGAAATCATAAAGATTTAAATCTCAGAAAATCTAAAATCAAAATAATCTAAGGATGATAATAAATGGCTAACAGTTAATTTCATAATTTTTAGAATTTTTCAAATGGTAAACAAAAATACAAAATTTAAATATACTAAAATTTTAAAAACTGTTAAAAACAAGCTCCATTGTCAAAATATTGAAAATTAAAGAATCTAATAATGTAGTAAGATATATTAAAGTATTCTTTGGGCAAAAATAAAACCAAAGTCTATCCGAACCCGAAAACACGTCAAAAACCAAACAGCGAGCATTAAAACATAGAACCGACAGGATAGCTTCAAATCAGAAATTTTTTTAGCAAATAAACTTATTATTTAAATA
>JACCIY010000719.1:0-35396 GCA_025506505.1 Flaveria sonorensis | reverse complement strand
TGCTTGAGCAATTAGGCATGTTTTTTCTGTAGATCGATCTACTAGAGACATATCTAACTGTATACATCTTGATCCGAATAGCTTTAACAACTAGCTATTCTTTACTTATCTGAAAACCTGGCTTCAAAATATAACAAAAAGAATCATCAAATAGAACAGAGTAAGATTTGTCGCAAATTGGAAAAACACTTAAAGATTAAAGTTTAACTGTGAACAATAGTTGACTTATCAAAGCTAATAAAACCCCTTTGGACACTGTTCCTTCTTTGTTATTTACCACTGGCATCACCTCCGAATGCAACATGAGTACCATCTTTTAACTTAAAATCTTGAAGTAAGGCATTGTTGCCTGTCTTATGTGGCTACACTCACTATCAACATACCACGTGTTAATGTGTCTTCTTGGGCGTACCTACTTTCAAAGAGATTTAATTTGAGTTATCAACCCAAGCCGATATGGTCTTGAGCTTGCCAAATTTATCAACAATGGTAAAACTGTTTAAAATGAAGCTTATTCAATCAGGCTTCTTTTTGCTGTTTAAATGTACCAATTCCGTTTTATGACAAATTGTTGATTATCTTTGATTTTCATAGTCGTAAAACATGATAACGTTTTTCAAGATCATCGTCAAGATAATTCAAAACCATCAGAAGAAAAATTTTTGAAAATTTTGATTACCAAACTTTCCATTATTTTCTCCAGATTGCGGAATGAATTTTCCTTGATTATAGTTCTTTGTTTTCACAGGATAAGAATCATCACAATCACAATCAATCCTTCGAAAAGATCTCAAGCCTAAGGAAGGTTGTTTTGTCAATCTTTGAAAACAAACACTTTGATTTCTTTGAAATGTGGATTTACATATCCAGTCCTTGGTGAGTTCATTCGGAAGTAACAATTCTCAGTTTTGTGAGTTCTTTCATCACAAATGGTACAATACTTGTTAAACTAACAATCAGCTATTGAAGGTTTTCATATAACAAATGTGACAGTACATGTTAATGAAACATTCATCAGTCTTATGATTGTACATATCACAAAGATCACAGCAGCTTTGTTGAAATTTAAAAACGATTAACGTTTGATGTGGAAGCATAT
This sequence comes from Flaveria sonorensis, assembly GCA_025506505.1. NCBI lineage: Eukaryota > Viridiplantae > Streptophyta > Magnoliopsida > Asterales > Asteraceae > Flaveria > Flaveria sonorensis. The sequence goes on along the minus strand of JACCIY010000719.1, from coordinate 34,297 downwards.
TTGATCCTTGTTTTGATTTAGGAGTTACAAATTTAATAGGTTGTTTTTGATTTGAGAGTTGGTTTTTGAAATTTTGGTTTGACTTTTGTCATTAACACCATTCTAGACACCTTAGATGCAAATCTTTTGTTAATAGCGGAAGACTTTGGACCTGAACCTGTTTTCAGATCAGAGTTAGATTGTCTTTGAGTTTGATTTGATTTTAGGAATTGTGTTAATATCAAAAGTACCCGCAGACACAAACTTCACTGGTTAAACTGATTAGATTGATTTGTTCTTTGAGTTTAATTTTTGATTTTATTCTGAGAGGATTACATTTGGCATTTTTCCTTCTCCTTCTCTAGTTTCTTGATCTTGATGATCTATGATTGCTTTGTGATTAACCATCTTCAGTAGAAGACTCTTTTGCTTTCTTTATCTTTTTGTTCTTTCTGCCATTTGATGAAGTCTGGATTGTTATTCCGTAAGAAAACAAATCTCAGAGGTTACTTCGTCTTGTTTTTTTTACCTTTTCTTTATTCTTTGAGTTTTGTTTACCATTCTTTACAATTACATCTTCAACAACATACTCTTTGGGAAACAAACATTTTCTTATTCTTTGGGTCGTGGTTTGTAAGATTTAACTTTCACATGATGACCATTTAATCTTTTTAGAATCTTGTTCCTCAAATATCTTAACATTTGTTTTCTCTTCATCACTTTTAGAATTATTTTCTTATCTTGAAAGGCTTTTAGCTTAGCTTTGTTTTTAGGTGAGTGATCATATGTGTTAAATTTTTCTGGTAAAGTGTTTGTGATAGATTCAGGCATGGGCTCATGGTAAAACCTAGACCTGTTTGTTTTTATCTTTCCTCTCACTTACCAACTTTTCTACAATTGTTTTAGAACTTTTGACTTTAGCCAAAACCATCTGTGTGTAGCATGAACTATTTTTTCTTCTTTTAAATTTTTAGTCATCCTCTCAAGTTGTTTTTTAACAAGTTCAACTTCTTGTAGAGTTTTATTCCACGAGGTTTGTAGAGATAAGATCTTTTCATCAGAGACTTGTGATCATTTTTCAGTTGTTATGCATTACTTCTTCTTGTTTAAGTTTGTCACAGATTTTAAATTAATATTTCTGTAATGCTCAACTTGATCAAAACATGCTTTTGTGCACATTTTCTCTAACTTCAACAGGAATTTCAAGATAACTTGAAGAAGAAGTCTCAGAGTTAGATGATGGATGCTCAAACTTTGGTTGTTCAGACTAAGTCATGAGTACATTTCTTCTGAATCCTCTTTTGGTAGATTTGTCACTCCAATCATAATCTTCATCATTATTTTCAGAGTCACCTTCTGCGTTAGGATCATTTTCTTCAGACCAATTTCATTTTGAACTTCAGCAACAAGAGCTAAACTAGATGTTAGATCAGCTGTGAATTGTTCAGCATAAGCACTCCAGTCATAGCCATCCTTGATGCTAACAACAAGATCTTTCTTTGGCTCTTCAGATGATTTTGATTTATCTTTAAGTTCTTGCATGGGAAGACTTTGATAAGGCTTTTGAAAAGTTTTCTGAGACTGCTGTTGATATCTTTAACTACTAGAACCTGCTTGACTATTTCCACCTTGATTTCTAGAGCTTTACATTCCTTGAGAAATGACCATAACTGTTGCAGTTGAAACACCTTGACTTGATTTATCAAATCCAATAGATTTGTTTGCATTGGGCTTGTAATTCCTGTTAATATATGAGTGTTTCTGTGTTCTGTAAGCAATCCTTACCATCTGCCAATTCAAGTCCATCTCTTCCACATCATCAGGATCCATCTCAAACAAATCATGCAAAACAGATCTAACTAGGTTAGATGACTACCTTGATAAACATGAAAACTTGCTATGACAGTAGTAAAAGCAGATTTTGACTCATCATCCTATAACAGAATATTAATAACATCCTTAACTTTTGCTAGTTTTAACAGAGTTAGAAGATGGAGTCTCAATTTGAGTTTTATGAGTTTGAGTTTTAGGAGGAGACTGAGGTTGAGGTGAGTTGTGTAAACAGGTGCATGTGTAAGAAGAATCTGTTAAGAAACCTGCTCAATGAACAAATCACCTCGTCTTCTGGAGAAATATCATCCTTGTGCCAGAAAAGCATTCTCCCTGTGTTAGCTGGAGAAGCAATTTACTTATACTGTGACATTGATGCAGCTCTATCATTGTTTCTGGAGCTCTCATCAATTTCAACTGATTCAATTTGGCAATCAAAAGATCCAGATCCATTGGAAACTTTTCTGTATGCTTCAACAGAGTGACGTTGTTTCCATGAAGATGGAAGAGCATTCAGAAGTCTATAATTTATATCTTTGAGATCATTTTTGATACAGCAATTGACATTTTAGTAGTTAATTGCACGAATCTAATCATCATTTGATTGATTGTTTCACCAGAAAGATGCTCAAACAACTCCAATTGCCTCTTGAGTTTCTGCTTTTTGAGATCTTGTATCTCTTACCACTTTCACAAATGATCTTCAAAGCTCTGTACATGGTGTAACCAGTTTGGTAACCTTCAAGTCTAGTAAAGACTTCCAATGGTAACCCCTTGCACATCAATGAATAAGCTTTGATGTCATCTTCACCATCCTTAAGTCATCACCTTGTAGATCATCCCTCTGGATAAGGTTCTGGAGGGTCTTTTGTATAAACAAATCCTCTATCAGGACCATCAGATGTAATTGGGATATGTGGTCCTTCTCTATTGACTTCCACAAATCAGGTGTCAATGGAGTTTAGATGATGCTTCAATCTAAGAGACCAATTTTTGAAATCAGCTCTATTTTTGAGCTTGGGAACCCTGTTCTCAGTATCTTCAGACTTAACCATTTTGTATTTTTGAATTAATGAAAATGACTTGTTTTGTTGTTTTTAAAATTTAAAAAAAGAACTATGAAATGAAAAGTTTTTGGAGTTTTAGTTTTTGAAAAAAAAAATTCTAAGTGTTTACTGATAAGTCTGAATGCTGATGCGCCTGAAACTTCCGAAACGCCTGACTTTGAACAAGAAACATCAAGGGAATGCCTTAGATGAATTTGAAATGCCCAACTGATGTGAAACGCCTGAACAGTTCTCAAACGCCCACACAGTAATGAACCTGAGGTAAAAAACGCCCAACAATTCTCAAACGTTTAGAGTTGCTAAGTTTCAACAAAGTATCAAAGCGACCAAACAGTCTCAATGCGTCCAAATAGTTGCAAAATGCCTGTTCTGAAAGGCCTTAACAGTGATGATAAACGCCTAAACAGTTGCAAAGCGTCTGATCACTTAGCAAATTTCAACAGTTTTTCATAACTCAAGCACCAAAATCATCATCTTCAACAAACTCGGATCTTATGAAATTCTTCAAAACTTGTTCAATTGATCTAAAAACATCCAATTATAGTAGTAAATAGATTGGTTAACAATCTTCAATCAACTTTTTGATCAACAACAACAACAAATTTGTTTTCTGGTCGAATTACAGTCCGAAAATGAAGAACACAGTAAACACAAATCTTATCAATACTCAAATCTGAAGGGATTAAAACCAAATTGTGATTCAAATCATTCTATGGATGAAACACAACTGAAATCAACAATTAATTGATCAAATTGCAATCAACACAGATTTCAAGTGATTCAAAGAGCTCCATAATACTGATAAGCTCTGATCACTGAACCAAAATGTAAGGCCCCGTTCCCGGGACGCTTACAGTTGGTCAATCATCACATAAAACATATAAAATTCATCATTTTGCAGCGGAAATTTAAACTTTTCATTAATAATAAAAGCGTGTCAAATCATCATATCATTTCTTTTACATTCCCAAAATGTATTAATACAAAACATTCTCCAAAATACGAATGCAGAATTGAACCATCCCAGTAGCTATGCATCCATGCCTGCACCTCCTCAACATCAACAAATACCTGCCATCTAATATGCATACAAAAAGTTACTGACGCTAAGTGAGTTCTAGTTTTAATAATGAAATACTTTACATTATGTTAAAAACATATTTTACTTTCGTTCATGATCACACATCATACGTACATCTAGATAATAATTATCATCTTCATCATCGTTCATCATCATTCGTCTTTTACTTCTTTATGGATCCTGCCTCATGCTATATCCCCGACTCATGCTAAAAGCTGGTACTGTGCGGGGTCTGTAAACAAACCCCCGACTCTGCTCGAAAGCTGACACAGTACCGGAGTACGCGACATGGATCCCATCTCTACTCATATGCTACACCCCCGACTCATTGCAAAAAAGCTGATACTGTGCCGAGGTTCGTAAACAAACCCCGACTCATACTCGAAAAGACATAGTACCGGGGTGAGCAACAAAGATCTCATCATTCATTACTTCCATTTCGTCATTCGTTATCCTTCATTTTCATTACATAATACTTACATCCGTACATAAATATAACATACCACGTAAAGTCACTCATATATATAGCATAGAGCAACATCATCATCATAACAGCACACAATGCATACACATCGTAAACAAGCATAAGCCATCACAAGACATCATTTCTTAGCACTTAAATTCTACTTCCCAAAATTCTAGAAAATCCTAAGTGCCCAAAGAAATGCGGATGAACATAAGCCAATGCGGCTGAATGTTCAGCAAATGCAAACAAGCAAATGCGGACGAAAGTCTTTAGAAAATATTCCAAGTGTCCAAAGAAATGCTGGTAGAACAAATGCGGATGAATACTTAGTATATGCGGATGTACACTTAACAATGCGGATGAGCCTAAACAAATGCGGATGAACTGTAGCAAATGCAGATAAACAAAGTCCAATGCGCGCAACATGCAAAATTATCCAAGTGTCCACAGTGGACAGCCAACTCCCACAGCGGACAGCCAACTCCCACAGCGGACAGCCAACTCCCACAGCGGACAGCCACCAACAGCGGACGACCAAGGTCCCACAGCGGACGACAAAGGTCCCACAGTGGACGACTAAGGTCCACAGCGGACAGGCTAAGTACCACGTGTCCACAGCGGACAGCATGCAAAATACACTAAGTGTCCACAGCGGACACCATGCATACATCTGCAATGCATCAAACGTACCTCCAGTCCCCAAACATCATTCTAACTTAAACTAAGCATAGATCTAACATGTTACTCACACGAAAACATACTAAACATCATACAGCAACTTAGAAATCATCTAAAAACATACATCAACAGCACACAGTCACACATCATCTCAAAATTCATAGATTGGTTTAGAAACCTTCTGTCCAGTATGCATAACAGCCCTAAACATTAGAAAACTAGTAAAAAGAGGGGATCTAGAACTCACCTTGAATAGATACTCCCCCTAAGATTACATTGTCTTCAGTTTTCAAAATCTTCAATCTTCAAAAATATCTTCAGGCTCTTCTTTGATCTTGAACATCGACTTCTCTTTGTAAAACTCGAGTTCCTTTAACGCCTTTGTGATTGCTGATTTGAATTTACCTACAAGTATTCCTTGTTCAAGCTTTGATGCGTTTGTCTTGATCTCCATCTGGTCCATCTTCTATAGCGTATCCCTGGATAAACCTGCTATAGCGTATCCCTGGATAAACCTGCAATGTCATGTTCGCGTAGAATTCCAATGGTTTAGGATACTCTTGAGAATGCCCCTCTATCACACCTTTACTAGAAATTCTCATGAACTCGATCGTCTTTATATCTTTCTTACAATGTTTGCATACACTAACGCTTTGTATAATGCAATCCTTTCATTGCAGCATCCATTACTTTGATGATTGTCATGAAATACTTCTTTTAATTTTAGCAACTTCTAAAGAAATATGCTCAAACTTTTGTATTGACAGAAATGAGATGTAACTTGGATGTAACAATTTAAGCACAACACTCCAAACAATGAGATCATGTTTTATCCCAATCGTCAAGGTTTCGAACAAGTTTTAGCTCAAAAGTGTCAATGTTGTAAAAACCATCGCAAAATTGGTTTTGTTGTTTGTGTTTCCATCAATAATTTTCACTCCTGGGTTAAACCTTCTCAAAAAATTGGTCGCTATATGCGTTTGGAATTTTCTTCTTCTTCAGCTTTATCACCATCTTTTTCTTTGCTTTTAATGACTTAAAATATTCTTTGTCTTCTTGATCACAACGAGTTTTTAGAAATGAACTCATTCTTGATATGCCTCGATTTACAACTGTATGAAATTACACCACGACTTGCTTTTGTCGGGTTAATCAAAGGTAATCTATTAACTCTTTCAAGTCTTGAACTGGAAGTTCAATGATGCTCGATAAAAGTGATAGACATATAGCATTTACTCGTTATAAAAAATGCATCAAAGATTTCATCACACTTCAAAGCTACTATCTTTACATCTTTGTTGTTTCAGTAACAATCATTGCGTTCAGCAATTCAGAGATAGATTGTCCTTTTTGCAAGACATTTCGTACTATGTAACACCCGAAATTTTGCCTCATAAAAGAAAGAAAAGAAAAGTATTTGAAGAAAACTAAAAGAAGCCAAAGTTGAGGGGTGCTTTGTGTAAATAGTTCAAAAAGTCAAAAAGGTGAGCTTTATATGGGCATGGCCGCCCATATCTTCCTGTTGTTGCTGTTGTTCGACCAAACAAAGAAGAAGAAGAAGGGCTGAACTTCTTAGGTGAGTGTTTTAGTGTTAATTGGTTTGGTTTTTTTTGGGATTTTCATCCTTATAACCGATATTTAAGTGCTCTTTGTGTTGTGTTTTGTTTATGCTTGTTCTAGGTGTTTGAACTCTTGTGCAAGCAAATTTGTTGGAGTTTTGCTTGTTTCCTGTAATAGGTGAGTTCTAGCCCCGTTTTAATATGTTTTAAACAAGTTTGGGGCTGAAAATGCATTTAAAAAGGTTTTCATAATGGATTTCTTGTAACCGTATGTTTATATGTTATATGATTATGTTTTATGCTTGTTTTGTGTTGTGGTTTCTTCGAATGTTAAGTTATGCTTAGAACAGGTGCAAAGCAGATCTAGGATAATTTAGAATCTAAAAAATACAAAACAGATGGTCATGAGCCCAAACAGGGCCCATGCGCTTGAGGTTTAGGCTTAGAAATTCCTAAGTATAGGTCATGCGCCCAAACAATACCCATGCGCCTGGAATTTGCCTTAGAAAAATTTTAAGTAGGGCTCATGCGCCCAAATAGTGTCCATGCACCCAACCCTTTTGTTCAGGCGCCTAAGTGCTAGTCATGCGCCTGATCAGTTCATGCTCCCAGAAATGTAAGCTAAAATGCCTAAGTGTAGGATTCATGCGCCAAATAGTGTTAGTGCGCCTAAGCAGGGCTCATGCGCCTGCATAGTCCCCATGCACCTAAACTCTTAGAAAATTTTCTGCAATTTTGGGAAATCAGAATTTTAGTGTTTGACTTTGGTTTGTCTTGGTGTTATTATTTGATTATTTTATTTATGTTTTGGGCCGTTCTTGTGTTCCTTATTATTATATATTACGTGATTTTCCGTGGTGTGATTTTATCCGTATCCGTAAAGTATTATCATTAAGAAAGTAGAAAGATCAATGATAATGAAAAGTGGAACATAAGAACGAAAGAAAGTTTTGCAAGCAAATTCACATGAGGTCCACAACCATTAGGTTGTTAGCTTAACTGTGTGCGGTTTAGCTAACCCGTTGGATGCACACAGGGTCATCTTTAAGATTGAGGGGACCTTTGTTGCTGCCCGATACTGGAGTCAGCTTCGTGCACCAGTTTGGGTTCTATTTGTAGACCTCGGCCCAGTACCAGTTTCATGCGCATTATTTGGGGCATAGCACATTGGTCTGGATTAAGTGAAAGATTAAAATAAAAATTCGAAATGAATGATGACGGAAATGATTAAAGAAGATAATGGAAGTTATCTAATTGTACATATGATGTGTGACCGCGTATGAAAGAAATGTATATTATTTTAAAAGGGTATTTTCATATACAAATCTTTCAAGGTATTTTAATGTTTTAAAACTAGAGCTCACTCAGCAACACTGACTTTTATGCATTTCCAGTTGGCAGGTAATTTGTTGAGGATGGCACATGGGGAGGCTACTCATCAGGGCTAGACTGGCATCCGTTCACTCTTAATATCATTGTTGTTTTGTAATGCAAATAATGTAGGTTTTGTAACTGATAACAATCAACGATGTATTGCTTAGCAACAATATTTATTAATGAATGGGTGCTTTTGATATTAATTCCGCTGCATTGATTTATGAACTATGTAAAGTTTTTATATATTATGCTATGATTGACCAACTGTGAGGTCTCCTGGAGCGGGGCCTTACAAGTTGGTATCAGAGCCAAAGTTTAAGAGAAATAGGTAAATATTTTCAAAACCTAAACTTAAACTGAGAATGGGACCAAATGGAGGGATGCCAGCCCGAGTAGCTACGTGCCATCAAGTATTTATTTTCTGAATATTAACCGATATTATGTGCATGTGCTATTTGATTTACATGCCTTTAGTAGATTTGAATACAGATGTAGTCAGGACAGGAAATGCTCGGGAGATGAAGAGTAAACTAAGTGGCTAATCACAATTGGCCACTGTAATTAGGGACTTACTATACTTGACATAAACTGAGCTATTACCTTGAATAACCGTGTTGGTGTTTGAATCTTATAGTGTTTAGAGGATGACCGGAGGGAGATCATCTAAGGCTTCTAGAGGTGAAGCACGGGGTGGACGTGCTGGTAGACCACGTGCCGCAAAGAACAATTCGAGGACTGCAGAGACGGCTCCTGGTGAGCCTGGGATTCATCACCCGGAGGGCGGTGATGAGAGTGCCAGCCTGAGAGCCTCAGTGAAAAAGGCAGTGGTTGACGAGGTTCATCAAGTCATGCAGGCGATCCTACCGTCTGTATTGACTGAAGTCATCCGTGCTGTAAGGAATGATGAGAGGAAGGAGAAGGAGGAGGAAAAGAGGAAGACGACTGGGAGAAGGGAGAATGAGGGAGATCATGATAATGAAGAGGAGTTGAATGGTGCAAGGGGAGCCTCCAGTGATGAAGAAGATGTAGAGGTGCGGGAAACCGTGAGAGGATGCAGCTACGGGGCATTCCAAAGATGTAAACCCCTACTTTTGATGGTAATGGCAATGCTGCAACTGCTCACCGCTGGGTAAGGGAGATGGAGGCGGTGTTAGAAATCGAGTGTCGGGAGGACCAGAAGGTGAGGTTCGCCACTCACACGTTTGTTGACTCGGCTCTATGCTGGTGGGATAATATTGTCCAAGCCGAGGGCAGCCGGGCCATTGGGAGGATGAAATGGGAAGAGTTGAAGAAGATGTGACCCACTAGCAATACACTACCAAGTTTAATGAGATGACGAGGCAGGTGCCGGATCAGGTGACGCCGATGTCATGGAAGATTAAGAGGTATGTGCAGGGATTGCCAGCTGATATCCACAGGCACTTGATTGTTGCCCGAATAAGCACTTTTAGGTAGGCGGTGGATCTGGCTGGGAGGTTGTACGATGAGAGAGAGGTGGCGGTGGTTGAGGTGAAGAAGACTGGTGGTGGTGACAAGAACTAGAGAGGGAAACGATTCGAGCGTGGCGGTTTCACCCTAATAATAAGAGGATGAGAATGGATGACCGAGGAGTGGGGTCATCAAGCTTAGGGATGAAGAGGTGTGGCCGATGTGGGAAGGAGCACATTGGTGAATGCATGATGGGCGTGACTATGTGCTTTAAGTGTGGGAAGCCCGGTCATATAGCAAAAGATTATGGAATGCCGAAGTGCTTCAACTGTGGCGAGACTGGCCACAGGAGCCACGAGTGCAGGAAGCCTAGAGCTGTGAGCTCTGGGGCTAAGAAGGGGCTGAAGAAGGAGGACAAAGGGCAACTGCTAGAGCCTTCACGATGACCCGAGAAGAGGCCCGGGTAGACCCCGACGTCGTGTCAGGTATGTTTATAGTAAACCAAACTTGTGCCTCTGTATTATTTGATTTTGGTGCTAGTAGGAGTTTCATTTCTGCTGCTTTCTGTGCTAAGTTGCCTATTAGTAATAGTAGAAGTATTGATGAGCCATTTGAGGTAGAAACTGCTATTGGTAAGTCTACCAAAATTTCTAATATGTTAGAAGACTGTGACATAGAACTAGAAGGCCATAGGTTCTCTGCTAAACTATATGTGATGCCCCTAGGCGGATTTGATGTAGTATTAGGGATGGATTGGTTAGCAGCCTATAAGGCATATATCATGTGTCGCAAGAAGATGATTCGATTAATTATGCCCGATGGAAGCTTGGTGACTGTCTACGGTGATCGCGTCACTACGGTTCCAAATGTGATTTCGATGGCGGTGGCAGAGAAGTGCATGAGGTGGGGATGTAGTGCCTACCTGGCTTATGTGAAGGATGTGGACGCGTCAGTACCACAGTTGTCTGAAGTACCTATGGTGTGTGACTTCCCAGACGTGTTCCCAAAAGATTATCAGGTGTGCCACCAGATCGCGAGATTGAGTTTCAGATTGATCTGATATCCGATGCTCAGCCTGTTGCCAAAGCACCGTATCGATTGGCTCTGACGGAGATGAAAGAACTGATGGTCCAACTACAAGAGTTGATGGACAAGGGAGTCATCTGACCGAGCATCTCTCCCTGGGGTGCTTCGGTCTTGTTTGTTAAGAAGAAAGACAGTAGTATGAGAATGTGCATAGACTACCGGGAGCTAAACAAGTTTATGGTGAAGAACCGATATCCCTTGCCCAGAATAGATGACTTGTTTGATCAGCTTCAAGGTGCCAGTTGGTTCTCAAGGATAGATCTCTGATCTGGCTACCATCAATTGAAGGTGAAGGAGCAAGATATTCCTAAGACAGCTTTCCGCACGTGTTACGGACACTACGAGTTTCTCATCATGTCTTTCGGTCTAACTAACACGCCAGCTGCCTTTATGGATCTGATGAACCGAGTGTGTCAGCCAATGTTGGATAAATCATTGATTGTGTTTATTGATGATATTCTGATCTATTCAAAGAGCGAAGAAGAACATGCCGACCACATACGCTAAGTGTTGGAGACACTTAGAAGGGAGAAGCTGTATGCTAAATTCTCTAAGTGTGCTTTTTGGTTGCGCGAAGTTCAATTTTTGGGTCACGTGATGAATTCTGAAGGAATCATGGTGGACCCGGCGAAGGTTGAGGCGGTGATGCAATGGAAGTCTCCAAAGACGCCATCTGAGATTCGTAGTTTCTTGGGTTTGGTGGGCTACTACAGAAGGTTTATTCAAGACTTTTCCAAGATAGCCTCACCGTTGACCAAGCTGACTCGCAAGGATGTGAAGTATGTGTGGGGACAAGAACAAGAGGATGCTTTTGAGGAGTTAAAGACAAGATTAACTCAAGCTCTTGTCTTGACATTGCCCGAGGGGAACAAGGATTTAGTGATCTATTCGGATGCCTCCTATTCGGGACTAGGTTGTGTGCTAGTGCAACGTGGGAGAGTGATAGCTTACGCATCCCAGCAATTGAAGACCCATGAGACCAATTACCCCATTCATGACTTAGAGCTAGCAGCGGTGGTTTTTGCACTGAAGATTTGGAGGCATTACTTATACGGGGACGAAGTGTACAATCTTCACGGACCACAAGAGCTTAAAGTATTTCTTTGAGCAGAAAGATCTCAACATGAGGCAGAGGAGGTGGTTAGAGCTGATCAAGGATTATGATTGTGAAATCCATTACCACCCGGGCAAAGCCAATGTAGTGGCCGATGCCCTGAGCCGAAAGGAGAGACCCGAGCCAATCCGGGTGAATGCTTATCAATTGGTGATGACCTCTGATGTGATGACACAGGTCAAAGAATTTCAGGATGAGGCATTGAAAGAAGATCGCCTTAACTCTGAAAGGATGAGAGGTCTAGTCGCGAAGTTAGGAGAAAATACCCACGGAGTTAGAACCCGCTTCGGGCGGATATGGATTCCCCGATATGGAGATCTACGAGGGCGAATTATGGACGAAGCTCATAAGACTCGATACTCCATTCATCCCGGTGTCACCAAAATGTATCAAGACATGAAGAAAGATTACTGGTGGCCGGGAATGAAGCGCGATGTAGTGGAGTGTGTGAGTAAGTGCCTTACTTGCTTGCAAGTGAAGGTAGAGCACCAGAAGCCATACGGGAAGATCCAATCATTGGACATACCCGAGTAGAAGTGGGAGCACACCATGGACTTCATCATGAAGTTACCTCGTACGGCGAAGGGGTACGATACCATATGGGTGATAGTTGATCGTCTGACAAAGAGTGCTCACTTCCTACCGATCCGTGAGACGTATTCATCCTAGATACTGGCGGATATGTTCATTAAGGAGATTGTAGCTCGTCATGGTGTGTCGGTGTCTATCGTGTCAGACCGTGACAACCGGTTCACATCGAAGTTTTGGAAAAGATTCCATGATGCGATGGGGACGAGGCTACACATTAGCATGGTTTATCATCCTCAGACAGATGGTCAGTCTGAGAGAACGATTCTGACACTTGAGGAAATGCTCCGGGCATGTGTATTTGACTTTGGAGGAAATTGGGATAATCACCTACCGTTAGCAGAGTACTCATACAACAATAGTTATCATGCCAGCATTGGCATGCCACCATATGAGATGTTATATGGTAGAAGGTGTAGGACGCCCGTATGTTGGGGAGACATTAGGCAGAAAGAGTTGGGAAGCATCGAGGTGATCGAGCCTACGACAGCGAAGTTGGAAAAGATCAAAGCCTTTATGAAGGTGGAAAAAGATAGACAAAAGTCGTATGCCGACAAAAGGTGAAGACCGATTGAGTTCAACGTGGGTGATAGAGTCATGTTGAAGGTCTCACCTTGGAAAGGGATCATCCGGTTCATGAAGAGTGGTAAGCTGAGCCCAAGATACATAGGGTCTTTTCGAATCGTTGCACGAGTAGGAGAGGTGGCCTATCGATTAGAATTGCCTGATGAGTTAAGTAGAATTCATCCGACATTCCATGTATCTCATCTGAGAAAGTGCTTAGCGACGAGTACATGATTGTAATACTGGATGATATCCAAGTGGATGAACGACTCAATTACGTAGAGCAACCAGTGGTAATCATCAACGTCTTAACAGTGGTCAAACGCCTGATCCGAAGCGTCTACACAGTATCAAAACGCCCAAATAGTGGAAATGCGCCTAGATACTTGGACAATTTTCAGCAGTTTTCAACTATAATGCGCCTAATTCATCAGCTTCAACGAACTCAGATCTTATGAAAATATTCAAAACTTGATTAATTGATCTAAAAATATCCAATTGGTATAATTAGGTCGATTAGCAATCCTTAATCGTCAATTTGCTCAAACACAACAACAAATCAGTATTCTGATTGAATTTTAGTCCGAATATGAGGAACAAGGTTCGAACACTAATTTGATCAATTTCTCAGATTTGAATGAATTGAACACAAAATTGTGATTCAAATCATATTTCTATTGATGAAACACAACTGAAAACAACAATTTATTGATCAAATTGCAATCAATCACAGATTTCAAGTGATTCAAAGAGCTCAAAAATTCGATATTCTCTGATCACTGAACCGAAGGCTCTGATACCAATTGATCGATTCAAAAGGATCGAATCTATGATGATTTCGTGATGCAATAATCAATTCAAACACAAAGTAATTACACCAAAAAATTCATAGGATTCATTGATAGCAAATGCATGGATACAATGTGTAGGGTTACGGTTCATTCAACTGATTCTAATTGTTTCTTATCTGTTGTTTCTAATCTCGTCTTGTCTAGTCTGGTCTACCCTGCACATACATAAAATATCCTATATATACTATCAAGAAACTAAGAAACATATATTTACAAATAAGTTCCTATACTATGACAAAAAAAACATACATAGACAAAATATTAATCTTCTAAGAGTCTAACAGCTTTTGAGTAGAACACCTCAAACCCAAGAGCCCACTTGAAGTTCAAGCACCTAAAACCCACGAAAACGAGCACTAAACACCAGAATCTCGGTCCAGAAGCTCGAACCCAGCAGAAAACAGGGAAGAAACACTTGAAAACTTTACCTTTCTTGAAGATCTTCTACTTTCTCACTCTAAAAACCAGTTGAGGGCTTCTCTCACTCTCTAGAACCGAAGGTTGTAGGGGAGAAAAGAGCTTATGGGCGGCCATACCTCTTTTAAACCTCACTATGTGCAAGTTTGGCCCTTGCACGCTTTAACCCCTTGCTTTTAAAATAACTTCCTATTTGATCCTTTAGTTTTCTTTTCTTTTTTTTTTTTGAAATTTCCGGGTGTTACACAAAAGCTCTGATACCATTTGATAGGTTCAAAATGGATCGATCTGTGAAGATATCATAATCTAATGATCAATTCATAGACAAAGTAATCAAAACACAAGCAATTACTTGAAAAATTCATAGATTTCATTGATAGCAAACGCTTAGGATACAAAGTGTAAGAGGTAGTTATAGTAGTTCAATCTATTCTAACTGTTTCATTCTCTAGGTCTAGCTATTCTTGCAAAAGAAAGAACATATATTTAACAATAAGTCCCTATACTATGACAAAACGCAAAAGACAAAATGTTAATCTTTTAATAGCTCAAACACAAAGCCTGAGCAAGCTATTCTTGCAAAGAAGTTCAAGTCAGCTATAAAGAAAGCATTGCATGAATTGGAGATTTACAAAGAAAAGTTGGTGTTCAAGATTAAAGAAGAAACAGAAGAATTCAATGAAAAATGAAGACAATGTAAATCTTAGGGGGGTATTGTTAGAATTCTTAAGAGATTAACATTTTGTCTTTTGCGTTTTGTCATAGTATAGGCACTTATTTTGTAAATCTATGCTCATTGTTTTTCTTTGATAGTATAAATAGGATATTTTATGTATTGTGTAACAGACCTAGAAAACAAAACAGTTAGAACAAATTGAACAACTGTAACTCACCCTTACACTTTGTATCCTAAGGTTTTGCTATTAATGAAATCAATGAATTTTTGAAGTAATTGTTGTTTTTTGATTACTTAGTGTTTGAATTGATAATTGCGTTACAATATCATCACAGATCGATCCATTTGAACCTATCCTACCACTGTCGTGAGAGGTTATTGAAACTCTCTTAGTAGTGGCAGCTGTATCTACATGAGTCACCTCCACTACGATTGGACTCACCTTAGTTTGGTCTTGCTAATGTGGGCTACATATCAGAGGTTCCCTAGGACTCAGTTGATCTAGAGAGGGGTGAGGTAGATCAACATCATGGCCATGATGAAACATGATATCCTTATCAGGTTGGGTCAAAAGGTCAAGCAAAGATACAGAGGTTATATGTATTCACCTGGGATCTTGGTCATCACCTAATGGCTTGCCTGTAATAGTAGTTGAGCCAATGATATGGCTATCCCTTTATTGCTGCTCAGGAGAGTGTTAAGACTCACCCTGAGGGCTTATGGCTTGGGTAATAGGCTTATTAGGCTGAGACTGAGGAGACTCAACACTGATATTGAGGTTAATTGTGGAGGATGGGTGGACCTCTGACTAAGTGGGAGCCCTAGATTCTACTCTAGCCTTTTTGGTTTGAATAGAGGGGACTTGCTAATCAAAATAGATTCATTAAGGGTTTGTTTGCGGCGTTTATGGTATGTTATTTTGATTGGGAGTGAAGATGTGGATGGCAGTGTAGTGGTGGTGTGTGATGGGGGTTCATCACCTGCTGGGCTTGCAGGGAGGTCACTATGAGCCATTGGCTCAAGCATACCTGGAAGGAGATTAGTGAATCTTCCAATAAAGTTGGTGGACACCTTCTTCAAAGTCTTGAAGATGCCAGGCTTCATATGAGGGACCAGTAAAACATATGCAAATTGTAGTTTATCCTGGTCCAACCCATAATTGATAATGCGCTGAATGAACCGAGGATACATATAGAATGAATCCATGGTTAGATTGCTACTCAAATTATTTAGAACAAACCTTGAGTAGTTGAAGCGGAGGCCTTTTAACAACCCATGGACTAGGCAGCACAGATCATAGGGAATTTGATCCTATCCTTTGATTTGTTGGATAGGCTATGGAGGACAATGTGAAGCAGGAACTTCCAGTTGAAGGAGAAGTTGAACTTGTAGACTGTAGATCTGCTCACATCTCCTCCATATCCCATTTAAGTCTAGGTTCACTCTAAATCAGACTTGGGGAATTCTATGGAGGCGCCTTCATCTGGAGTTCCAGATGCTCCTTGATGGTTGTTTCACTGATGATGATCTCCCGTACGCAGATCCTTGATCTGATGACCCTTTCATCATTGATCATTTCGCCTCAACCATTGGCCAAGAATTCGGCCATGTGTTTTGAGTAGATGGTGGGATTAAAATAAGGGTAGTAAAGTATGTTGATTGAGAAACAAATTGGATGATAGGGGCAAAATCGACATCCTTTGAAGAGTCAAGGATCTTGGTTGTGTTTGGGATTCAAGGCAATTGTTCAGATGGAAACTGTTTGATTGAAGTGAGAAAATAGCAAAAGTAGGATGAAGAAGATGAGTAGTAAAATCTTGGGGTTTTGATGAACGGTAAAGAAAAGTAAGAAAAGAAACAGCCGGTCATTTTATATGGTGAAAATTCCACTGGATAAGGTGAAATGATGGATGAAAAGATGGTTTGAGGTCAAGTGGATGTAGGCAGAAAGTGCTATGATGAAAAAGATTTAAAATTTCGGTTAATTACTGTTCTCCGACAATATCTCTACAGTAAAATCTTATGGGGCCCAAAGATTTTCGTTGCACAGTAACATTTCTTCAGAGAGTTAAAACTCTTCAGAAGACAAACGAGTTTGTTTCCGAAGATTTTCTTCTGAAGGCATTTTATTTCCAAAGCAAAAATTGGTTAAAACCTCATTTGTTTCCGAGAACAATAAATGCCTCTGAGACTTAAAGTTAATAAGCTTCGGAAAAATTTTTGACTGATAGTCGAAATTTCTTTTGAGGCCAAAACTCTTAGGAAGAAAATGTTCTTGATGGAATTTTACTCTTCGAAGAGTTATGTCAAACTCTTCCAAGGCTAAAATTCTCTTCAGAAGATTTCTTACTTAGAAAAGTTTTACAATTTTGAAAAACTTCCTGGAAACAAGGCTTAGATCGTATTTAGACAACATAGACAAGACACATTTTAAAAAGTTTTCAAAAGAGAAAGACTAGTCAACGTTAATCATCCTAATAGTTGTGATTAAATATTTGAATCTTTGTTCATCAAAGGCTTTTGTGAACAAGTCAGCATATTGTTCATTTGAATTGACTTTGACTAGCTTGATTAGATTTTTCTTATGAATATCTTGAATGAAATGATACCTGATGTCGATGTGTTTTGTCTTGGAGTGCTTGACTAGATTTTCTGTGATAGAAATGGCACTCTTGTTGTCTATATGGATAGGAGTCTCCATGAAGTTGAAACCATAATCCAGCATCTGATTCTGAATCCAAAGCACTTGAGCACAGTAGCTTGCAGCAGCAATATACTCAACTTCAGCAGTTGATGTGGATACACATGATTGCTTTTTACATTGCCAAGTGATAATCCTTCCACCAAGAAATTGACAACCTCTTGATGTTGATTTCTTGTTAATATTGTAGCCACCATAATCACTATCAAGGTAACCATAGAGATTAAAATCCATTTCTTAGGATACCAAAGACCTAATTTAGGAGCTCCTTTGAGGTATCTGAGAATTCTTTTGGTAGCAATTAGGTGAGACACCTTTGGAGAAGCCTGGTATCTTGCACAGATGCATGTTGGAAACATGATATTAGGTCTACTTGTAGTGGGATACATCAAAGATCCAATAATTGCCCTGTACTAATGCTGATCAATATCCTCCCCCTCGGGATCAGAACTAAGATTATGATTTCTGGGTATAGGTGTCTTGGCTGGCTTACAATCTGTCATCTCAAATCTCTCTAATATATCTTTGACATACTTAGATTGATTGATGAAGAACCCTTCTTCCATCTGCTTCACCTAAATTCCTAGGAAAAAGTTCATCTTTCCAATGGAACTAATTTCAAACTTCATCCTCATGATGCATTCAAAGTCCTTGCACATTTGGTCATTTAAGGAACCAAATATGATATCATCAACATAGACTTGTGCAAGCATCATATCCTTCCCAGACTTCCTTATGAACAAGGTTTTGTCTATTGTGTCTTTGGTCCATTCTTGAGAAGGAACTGATACAGTGTCTCATACCACAGCCTAGGTGCCTGATGCAACCCATAGAGAGATTTATCAAGTTTGCACACATAGTTGGGATGTTATGGGTCTTAAAATCCAGGTGGCTGGCACACATAGATTTCTCTGTCAATATCCCCATACAGAAATGCACATTTCACATCAAGTTGATAGACTGTGAAGTTCTTGGATGCAGCAAAAGCAAGAAAAATTCACACAGCCTCAAGTCTTGCAACAGGTGAAAAGACATCTGTGTAATCTATACCTTCCCCCTGTCTGTATCCTTGAAGAACAAGACTAGTTCTATTCTTGATGATCAAACCTCTATCATCTCTTGGTTTCTATACACCCACTTAGTGCCAATAGGAACCTGACCAGGTGGTAATGGACATAAGTTCCATACTTTTTGCCTTTTGAATTAAAACAACTCCTCTTGCATTGCTTCTATCCAACTATTGTCTTTGAGAGCTTCTTCCACCTTCTTTGGTTCCATTTGAGAGAGAAAATATGAGTACAAGCAGACATTCCCTTTGTGGGTCTGACTTCTTATTTTCACACCTTCTGAGACGTCCCTAATGATGTTCTCAGCTGGATGAGTGTTATGTATCCAGAGCCTAGGAATCACATCTAGTTGCATAGATAGATCCAAGTTTGAAATGTTTTGCTTAGGATTTTAAACACCATCACCAGCTAATGTCTCATATTTATTCAATGAGGACTGATTCAATGAATGTGTGACAGCATCAATTGTATTTTGTTGAGAAACAACATCCGCAGTTGCCTGTTCCTCCTGATCACTATCTTCATCAGCTTGGTGTTGAATACTTGAGTTGTCAACTGTTGAGTTATGAGGCTCAGTTGGCTGACAACTTGATGAAGCTCCATTGTTTCATGAGATATTCAAGCTTTTAGGATTTTCAGTTGAAGGGCTTGATCTTCATTTCTTATTGGAGAAATTGGAATAGGTCTTGGTAACTCAAACATTTGGTCTTCATAGGGGTACCTTGAATTCCTGTTCCAGCTGAAACATTCTCACAAGATGGTTTAGAATAGTTTGGAAACAATTCTAAATTAAAGGTATATTCAGGACCATTGCCCTTAACACAAAGTGTGTGCTCATTAATAACAATGTTGGATTATTCCTCAAATTGTTGATATTTGATACTATACAATCCTTATGCAATAGAGGTTGAGGAATATCCAAGAAAGATAGCATCATCAAATTTTTTAGCAAATTTTGCTAAATTGTCCTTTGTGTTAAGGATCTTACATTTACTGCCAAAGGACCTAAGAAAGCCAATGAACGGTGGCCTCTTGTTCCGTAGCTCATAAGGTGTTTTTCCATGTGGCTTAACTATAAGAACCCTGTTCTGCATATAACATACAGTGATGGATGCTTCTGCCCAAAAGGTTAAGGGCAGTTTTGAGTCGGCTAACATAGTTCTAGCAGCCTCAGTTAGTGTTCTGTTCCTCCTCTCAGCAACACCATTCTGTTAAGGAGTTCTAGGAGCACTATATTGTCTAGCAATCCCTTTTGAGTTAAAGAATGAGTCAAGAACTTGATTCTTAAACTCAGTCCCTTGATCACTTCTAATTTTTTTACCCTGTGATCTATTTGATTTTCAATTTTAAGAATAAATGATGTTAAAGTTTTAGCAGTTTCATCTTTAGTTCTTAAATAGAAAACCCATGTAAATCTTGTTAAATCATCAACAATCATAAGGCAATATGATTTCCTTCCAATGCTTATTATACTTATAGCACCAAACAGATCCATGTGCAATAAGTGTAATGGGGTGGTGATAGAGTTAACCTCTTTGGATTTATGTGAAACTTTATGTTGCTTCCCTTTTAAGCAGGCAACATAGTTGTCCTTAACGATAAATTCCTTTTGGGGTACACCATGTACCAAATTATTTTTGACCATTTGTTCATGGTTTTAAATTTAACTTGGCATATTCTTTTATGCCAAAGAGTTGACTCATCACCATTTGCTTTGGAAAGAAAGCATGATACTTCACCTAGTGGGGAACCTTTGTTCATATCCAGCTTGTACATATCCCCTCTCTTGGGAGATCTAAGAAGCACCAATTTCTAAGGAATTGTCATCCCTGGTTTGAGGATGATGCACTCATGTTCTATGAAAAGCATTTGGTGTTTTTGATCATAGAATTGAGAAACACTAAGGAGATTGTTTTCAAGCTGTTTGACAAGGTTTACTTTGTCAAATTTTAACTTACCATTGAACACACTACCTCTACCAGATATGTATCCTCCAGCTTCACCTCCAAACTGAACAAGAACTCCATCAAAATGTTCAAACTGTTGTAGGAGAGATCTGTTCCCTGTCATGTGCCTAGAGCATCCACTGTTTACAAACCAGATATTTTCATTTTTGTCATGTAGATGTCCCTGCACATAAGGTGAAATGGTTAGTTACTATTGGAAACCCAAGCCTTTTTGGTCTTGGGCTCTTCCAGTTCAGATGATATAATTGAACCAAAATGTAGGCATGGGGGTTCAATTATGGTTTATGAAGAAGAGGATTGGGTTGCAGCATTTTTTCTGATCTTCTATTCAATCCTATGGTTGATCAAGCTTGATGAGCATGAAGAGGCTTGTGTAGCTTAACTTGCTTCCGAGGCTTCTTTCTTTTCGAAAGTAGTTGTCACCACCTTTTCTTCCGAAGCAGTCTTCTTTCAGAAGGTTTCGAAGGATTCCTTTTGTTCCTATGTTTTGCTTCCGAAGCTAATTTGCTTTTGGAAGTACTTGCTTCTGAAGGCACTCTAGCTTCAAGGAAAAACTTAGGAAGCTTTAGTTTGTTCTTTTTCTTGTCTTCCGAAGTCAGTTTCCCTTCAAAAGTGTAAGCTTCTTCCGAAGGCAATTTGGCTTTGGAAACAAACTTTCCTTTTCTTAACACTTGGGCCACATGTTAGGATCCAAATATGAAACCCTCCTTGACTCCTTTCTTAACATTAGATGCATAATGTGTGCTTGTTGGATTGTAGTAACAATCTTTAGCCATGTGGTTATGCAGGCCACAGATTATGCATTCAATGTTAATTTTGATGGGGCAGGTTAATGGTTGCTTCTGGAGCTTCTTTCCTTTATTATCAACCTTCCCCTTCAAATTTTGATCCTTATTCAGAACATAAATGTTGGTACTATATTCCTTTCCTGAATCAGGTTTCCAACCACTTAAATCCAACTGATATGAATACACCCTTTTGCTTTGGGTCAATCTTTAACTTTGACTCTGCCACCTTCTTGGTAGTTTTTCTTACTGCCCTGATATTGTTTCTTCTAGCTTTGGTGGTTAAGGGTTGATCATCAACTGTGGGGATAAGATTTTCTACCTTATCCTTCCCTGTGGTGGTTACCATTATTGTATCATTCTTCTACTCTTTGGGTAGTGGGTCAACAGTTAGAACCTCTTGCTCCTTTACACCATATCTAGGCTGTCTAATAGACACAAAGGAGTATGATGGAGCAATTTCATTGGTTGCCAACCCACTTTTGTTTTGATAACACATCTTTGAGTGGGAGGATGATGGAATGATGGTGTTGAAGTTATGTTCTTCAATGGCATACTTCTTAGCTTTAGCCTCAGCTATCACTAGCTGGGCTTGAGCCTCAGTCAACTTGGAGATTAAATCTTTTATTTGAGCCCTGTAATTTGAATGTTCATGTTTTAAAGAGGACACAGTTTTCTCTAACTCTTCTATTTTGAGTTTGTAGTCAGATTCTGCTCTCTTAAAATTAGATTGTAGTGTATGTAAAGACTCAACATCAGATTTAATTTTAATGTTGTAGTCCTGATACAATTTAACCTTAGCAATATAGGCTAGAGTACAAAGATGTTCATATACCTTAATGTCTTCAGTTCCAACCATGAGAGCTTGAGCAGGAGTAACATGTTGCACCATGAAGCTCCAATCAACTTCTTGAGCAACATCTATAGTTTGTTGCTCAGTGGATTTGGTTACAGCTTTAGGGGTAGCAGGATGTTGGGAGGCTTGAGTTGCTCCAGGATTAGATCTAAGAGCTTTGCATTCCCTTGCAAAGTGACCAGCTAGTTGCAATTATAGCATTTAGCCTTTGTCTTATCAAACCCAAATTTGCTATTGGTTGGGTTCTGAGGGAACTGCCTTCCAGTTCTTTTGAAGAACTTCTTTGCTCTGTAGGTCAGGAGAGCCATCTGTTAGATAATGTCCATGTATTCTACATCATCAGGGTTGAAACACTCCAGATCATCAAAACAGAATTGAAAATCTCCAGAATGCTCACTCCCTGAAACAAAGGCGCAGCTATCCTGGAAAGGATTTTGATGAGCCTGTTGAGACTTGGGTGTCTCAATGAATGTGATGTAAGGCCCAGAAGAAAAGGATTACTCTTGGGGGTAGTTTAGGTACAGCTAGGGCTGGGGAGTTCTTGAACCTTCAACAACATGTAGAGCATTACTGACTGAAGAATTGGTGATACTGTTCATCTGATGGCTTTTCTGAGATTCCATTCCCATACGGTATCCATCAAGGATTCCATATAGTTCAGTCATGGTGAGAGTGTTGAGATTCTCAGTTTTCTTGATTGAGACAGAATAGAAAGTCCACTATGAGGCAGTGCACTTATGAATTTTCTTACTATGTCTCTTCTCTCAAGAATCACTCCCATAGTCTGAAGAGAGGTGATCAAGTCCATGTATCTGAAGTATTTGTTGGCTCAAGGTCTCACCAACACTGTATGTGAAGTTTTCAAACTTCTACTTTGGTGCATCTTTCTTTGACTCCTTGGATTCACTAGAATAAGAGGACATCAGCTTCAAAGCCTCAAAGAGCTCTTTGGCAGACTCGCATTACTTAAAGCCTACCATTATAGAGTTTTGTATAGCAGTAAGTAGAACAGTCATGGCTTTGGAGTCAATGTCCATTCTTTTATAGTCTTCATCTTAGTAGTTTCAATGGCCTTCTCAATCATGGCACCAATTCTTGTTGGAGATGCCACTTTTGGCTTGTATGGACTATGGGTAACAGACGTCCATATTCTGCTATCATGGTACTTGATGAAGCATTTAATACGGATACACCAGGTCTCAAAATCATCAGGAGTGATGGTAGGAGACTTGGTCATAGTTCCCATCTCAGACTCAGAGCACTTCTGGTTGAGAGACATTAGAGTGAAGTGAGTGAGTATGAAGAAACAAGGGTGATTTGGGATGGTAAGATCTCACAATCAAGAGCCCAAAAAGCTCTGATACTAATTACAGGATCGGTGTTTGTCTCACAACACAAGATAATCACACAAACTCACTTAATGTCACTTGGGTTGATAAAGCAGAATCCTAACCAAGTTCGCAAGTAATATAACAAGTTCAAATAGAAAACATAAAAGCACAAGAGTGGTTTTCAAGATACTTGTATATATTATTCTTCAACTCAGTATTACAAGACTCTTACAAGCATGGTTACTAAGTTACATGGAGAAACTACATATACTACTATCTATAGCTGGTTATACTTAGAAAACCAGCTGGAACTTACAACTAGACAAATACTACATCGTTTAGAAGTAACGTATCTAAGATAAAATAATAATATCTTACATTAGGTAGTCATGACATGTCCATGACTTACCTTTTGTCACCAACTAAAAATGGCAACTGTACTAAGCTAAGAATGGTTGAACAGTGGATAAAGTAAGGTCAACTACAGTGGATAAAGTGTGGTTTTGGTTGCACCAGCCTTATTAGATCCAACAATAACCTCCTATTCCATAAAGGCGTTAATACATACGTCACCTATGTAGTTGATAAATAGGATTTTTAATAGAATCATTTGACTCATGATGATCATTTAATTTCCATTTTCTTATGCCATTTGTTGGTCAATGACATAAGCATCGGGAATTCCCAAACTACCCACTTACATTCTTTGCAAGGATTATGTGCCTCCATTCTTGGTTACTCTAATTCCTGAATCAATCATATACGTTGAATCTTCAAGTATCTTAATATAGGAGAAAGCATTGATCCTTAATCTTTAAATGCAAAAATCTAGAATGTCAGTGTTGATCAGGGAGAAGAAAACAACATCATAGTCCTCAGGAGAAGACATGGGTAAGAGATTATAGATGTACTACTACTTCAGGATGACACAATCTGAGTAACAAATTAAGGCAAAAAAAATACGGAAGAATACACTAAATATCTTATACCCTACCACCGCCAATGCCAAAGGAAGAGCTTATGTGATAAGGTTTAACTCGATCCCAAAGGATTTCATTCCCTACAAAGTGGTTGGCAAGAAGGGACAGTGAATGAAGTATGAACTTTTATTAGCAAACTCGACTTACAGGACGACAGACGTGGAGTTAGATAAAAGAAGAATTGCGCCCCAGGAAGCCAACCTTAATTTAAAACCCCACACTTTCAAGAACCTTCTCCAGAACATAACCTTGACGCCCCACTCTGGAGCTCAGAGCGAAGATCCTGCTATCCAACGTCATGGAAACAATACAAATCATATTTGAGGAGTTTAGACTGACTAGGAACTACCAACTTCATGATAATGCTCATAACAAGACATTAAGAGTACAGTTACAACTGAGGTAGAGATTAGGCTATTTTAATATATCTACCGAACACAAAATTATTTTCAAGAAATAGAAGGCTGCATAAGAGATGTGGTCATATGTTATGATGGAATCAACTAAAACAACGAAGTAGTTTAAGGGATGATCGCAATTGACGTAGTTATGAAAAGGGAAGCAGTCAAGAAAAGTGGTGATGCATGACATATTCAATCAAATATGTGGAACATACTCCTGGTATAGTCTGTGCTCTTGGGCAGGCTGCTCGACACCTCTTGATTTCAGTAACAATGGTTACTTATGACACATAAAGGAAGCCCTGACGTCATTTGGCAAACGGAGTGCTGAATGCAAGGCATTCAGTTAACTTCAATCCAGTGGGAATATAAAACATTTAACAAGGGATTTAACTCTCAGATGAACTCAACTAAGGAGGAGGTAATGTGTACAAGTAGCAAGGTGTACAGACCCCGAATTATCAAGCTTGTGTAGAATTATCAAGCTATGTAGAATCAAGCTCGCACAACACCTGTTACATGTAGATAATCGAGCCCCAATAATTATTCATACTAGAAACCCCTCCATAACATAATAGCGCATAAACCTTGCGAGTCATATTCTTCCGGCTTAACAATGTCATGAGTTGATGGATTGCCACCTATTACATTGAAGTCTTGGTCTATACCCATTAAAGTTGGCAAAACACCCTTAATAGTGTACTTAGGAGACAAACTTCACAGCCCTAGAACCTACCTTATAGATCTCTGTTTCTTTAAATTGACCCTCTATGGAAAATGGTGTTATATGTGACATCTGAAAGGATACATTGTCTTGATTAAGCAAAACCCCTTCTTATGTAAAGGTGCACGTTAAGGAGATGACCTTTTACATTGGACCTTAAAATCTTATTTAATTTACTTAGTGAATCTTACCAATGGGATTTAGTTGTTTCTATTCCTTACGTCATTCCCCACCTGTAAAAAGTCAATTGACAACTTACATTCTCAGGCAGAAATTCATGACCAAGCACCGACAAGCATTAACCCATGAAGGACTAGAAGTACACGACAAATTTCTCAACTCCTGTATCAAGAAACAAGTATCCAGACCTGCTGTTAATGACTAAACTTTTCATACTACCACCCCCCCCCCTTAAAGACTGCATGATGATTAGTCAAGTTCATTTATGTAATCTTCCCACAGAGTGTTCGTGCATTAATTCGCCATAAAGCTCTAATCTATTACACAGTCAACATCTAAATTATAATAGCACACTCTATATTATTCATACTTACTCATGAACAGATTCCCTTGATTTGATTCGCCTGGTGGAAATCCACGTAGCTACTCTTCTATTTACAACGTTGATTAATCTCAATTCTTTACGATGTCATCTCTTGATAGAGCGCATCTATAGCCACTAAAGCTAATCTCAAGCGCTACCTGCAACCCCATGTGCTAATACTAATCACTTCTAAAAGCAATACTAGCCATATAATAATTTCGAGAACGAAGTTTCTTTAAGTTGGGAAGAAAGTGAAAACCCCAAAATATGGGCCTGGAAATTTTCCTTCATTTGGCCCAAAAGGTTTTATTGCACACGATTAAAGCCCAATAAACAATTAGCCCAGTTAGGGCCCAATAAGAAAATCCAATCCAAAACGTATTATTTTAAAAATTAAATAAAGCATTTCGCAATCCGAGGGACTCATTCTAGTTTAAGCAATCACGCTGCCAGAATCTACGTATAGATCTGTTATACGTTTAATCGCAAACCGATATCCGACAAACAACTGAAACTCGGCGTGATTAATAAACAGTAAAACAACAATGTATGAATGTATTTTACATTATGAATGGCAAAAAAAATTATTGAAGGGACCACCGTGAATGGAACAAACACTAATGACCTATAGTTATAACCACACAATTTTAATCAACTTTGGAGATATGATAATTAGAGCGTAACATTCGAAGATGTCAAGTAGTACAAAGTATTTATATTAGATGTAAATGGTCATAATTAACTTTAAATAATCAAAGCATTTGGATCGCGAACATAATCTGATTCGTAAAACAAGTTAAATACGCGACTTTTGGAAAACACTGACTTAGACGTCACCATCGTGTGTTCAAAATAACGTGTTATTATAAAACATACTACAAATTCATATATGAAATAAAATTCCTGAAACTTTCGCAAAAAACACGAGGAATCAACTCGGGACGCGATACAAGTAGAACAGTGTCAATAGCATACTGTGTTAGATGACACACTAACCCTAGGTATAAAAGCATCCTTTTCCTCATTAGCCACCATTTGACACATACCACTTACACCTTCTAAAGCACACACAAGAATTCTCTCAATTTTAGAGAAAGAAAG
Organism: Flaveria sonorensis; assembly: GCA_025506505.1. Taxonomy (NCBI): domain Eukaryota; kingdom Viridiplantae; phylum Streptophyta; class Magnoliopsida; order Asterales; family Asteraceae; genus Flaveria; species Flaveria sonorensis. The sequence goes on along the minus strand of JACCIY010000719.1, from coordinate 7,079 downwards.
AAGGCAGATCGTGGTAATGGCGGCAGCCTCTCGGCGGCGGAGCATGGCGGCGACAGGGCCGCAGGTGGCGGCGAATCGGTGGTGCCACGGTGACGGTGCGGCGGCCGGCTGCCATGCGCGGCGGTGCTCTGACGAGTTGCTTACATCAAATCGAAGCTCCCGACGAGACGAACACGATGGTGATGGAAGCATGCTTAGATTCTCGACAGTGGTGGAGTAGTTGTGGCGGCTGTCGAGCTTCGGTGACCTCCCCTTGGCGCGTGAACTGCCCCAACTGATAGATCTGGACCAACAGACATAATGATGGTGATGGGTCGGTCATTGCGACAATCGGAGATTTCGGGCAGGTTCCGGCGACGTTTGACCGACGCGTGGGCTACACACTTGGCGATTATAGACCATGGATGATCTACATCTATGAATCCTAGGTGAGATGTTTAGTTTTATTTGATGATTCGAGAAGCTTACATGTAATAGTGTCCGATTCTGTGGGGCATGCTTGGGTAAACGACAAGATCTAAAGGTTTAAAACTCCAACAAGGTTCTCCGGCGGGAGTGACGGCCGCCGCTGACAGTGGTGGAAGCTTCTAACGACAGCACACGGTGGTAACAATGGTGGTTTATGGTAATAGAGTTTCATTGGTGAGGTTATGAGTTAATTGATGATTTGGTGGTGTTTGGTAACATGGTTATAAGTTGGTTGTGTTTGGGTAACACAAGAATGTTTGGATGTGAATATGGTGTGTTTGGAACAGGTCAACTGTCGGTCAACGGTAGTCAATCAAGCAACCAACTGAGTAGCGAGGGGTTCAAGTGTTTGAACCGAAGGGTAAGAGGTATACACATGCCTTGAATATGTAACGTGACTTACATCTTAAAATCAAATAATAATAAAAGGTTAAGCACTTAGTATAAAATGAAATAATATAAATAAGTAATTCTTATACAAAATGATAACATGTAAACATTATACAAAATACGATACTAAGAATTGATATGCGCTATTTCACAATAAAAATAGATAATACATGAATACTAAATAATATATATAACGCATAAATAATAGACATTTAAATTAGTTAGTGGTAATATGTTTTATTACTGCTCATGAAATTATACCTAACAAAATAACGTCTCTCTATTATCATCAACATTACTATTCTATCTTCATCGTTAAAAAATCATTATCATTGTTACATTACCTTTACTAATCGCTACCACTAGTTGTCACTAGATTATAACACACACTAGCATTACTATAAACATTACTATATTATCAATTATAGCTTTTGATGACAAATATTATTACTGGTTTTATATATTATCGTTTGTGGTTGTTAATAATGATATTTAAAATATTAAATTTACCATAGATTATGTTTTAATTGCATTATCAAATTTTTTACTATAATTCTAGTTTAAAATTATTACATGGTTATAAATCGTAAATCTTATAAATGTTTACAAGTTTATAAATAATTCATCATCTTAACATGACATTTTTGCTAATATTCTACTATTGATGAAATTAAATATTAAAACTACTATGTTTATTAATGAGTAATATAATCATTTATGATTTACAAACAGTATCAAATAATATTAGATCTACTCGAGTATTTGCAACAATACCAATAGTAATGTCATCATTGATAATTCGTTGCAAATGTCGTTTAGAAATATTATTTTTTAATATATTACCATGATTAATACAATTAATGTTAGCGTACCTTAACGCTATTATACCATAGATATGATTTGATATGTGTTATCATCATATGGATTGTAATTAATATATTATTAAAATTATTAAAACTAAAACTCATCAACCTTACGAATACAACGAACAAGACATAGGACTTACATATAAAACTAATACAAAATGTAGTATATGATTTTATCTTAACGTGTCGCCTAACGTTGTACTAATACAACTACTATAGATGCTAGAATTATCATTATATCGCTATGATATAAGTTTGACTCGTTCTCAACACTTGTAATATATTATTACCATTATACATGGTAATACATTCTTATTAGTAATGCAACTTATTCAATTTTTCACACATTCAGAGCAACCTGTAATAATATTAGGGTAATCAATACTAGTGTACACTATCAAATACGATACTGATAATACTACCTAGTAATACTATATTAACGTTCATAATCATACTAGTACTTATATTATAGCAATTGACGATACGAATATTAACACCACTGATAGTAGTTTACTAAAGATTTAACATTACTTCAGTTAGCGAGTATGATGTACGTTGTTACACTAATAAAACATACCATCCAAAATAATATACATCCTAATCATAAACAATAATTATTAGCTATCTTGTTATAATCGCTACAATGATATAACATTACATTATTACCTTTATTTTTGATCGAATCTATCACTATTATTGAATGCATTTTGTCATTAGCTAACATATTTGTTCTCGTAAACAAAACTATCGTAAATAGTACTCTCAAAATAATACTAAATTCACATTACTCTTAAAGATTTGATGCTACACCTATAACATGGCAAAGATTGCTAAGAATGTCACTATATGTATTATATGTATATATATGGGTATATGTATATGTATAGGTATGTAGCATAAATAATGAATAACACTATTATTACTGTTGAACACAAATGCAATTCAACCTAATGATATTATTATTGAAACCATCAATAACATCATTATGTATGAACTATTATTAGGATATTCTGTTAACCACTGATACTATTAATAGTAATACTACTACTAATAACGTGTACTTTAAGGAAGTTGCAAAATCTTAACATAAGCAAATGAAGTGCTATAAGCAGTGTTATTCCTTAGAGCTACACCAAGATTACCCGCCTCAAAGTCACTAACTTAATGATGATAATATGAACCCTAAACCTCGAATATAAGTTAGCTATAATAAGACTTAGAAATATAAGAAGAACTCAACCGCACCTCGATAATGTTAAAAAAATATATATCCTAAAATTATAACTTTAATAATTGTAAATTAGGTCAACATGAGGATTATGCATCCAATATAGAAAGCCACGGTTTGGTATAGGTGATGCATGCAAAAGAAAACAGGTGAGTATCATGAATCCTCTTTTTACTTTAAAACTTTTGGAGTGAAATACATACTCGTGGATATTATATTATGGTGCAATACTATCTGCTCTTGTCCACGAACGGAGCACAATCAGTAACTCCATTAGGAGCCACGTGATTTGTGGATAGTACTATTTGGAGAATTCCCCGCACACAATGGACCTTATGTAGGGAAACCCCCTATTGAGATTCAATAATCTTTGTGTCACAAATTAGTGAAAACTAAACGTGCTTAGCAGGGCACACTTGAACCCAACAATCTAATGGCAACGGGTTAGGGGATATTTTAGCAATCGGGCGGGTAAGTCCGGTCAGACTTCATTGTGATACATTCTGTCGTGCACCAATTACATGAAAACTTGAGCTCACCAACTTTATGTTGACCATTTTGAGTTTGTATTTCAGGTAATTGTCTAATTTTAGTGGGGAGTATTCATTAGACTTTCTAAGCATTGGATTTACAAATTTGAGAACATGGTTGATTTCCCATAGAAGAGTCACTTACAAGAACTGTATAAGACCCTAGACGAGCCATACAAGATAATGACTTTAATTAATAGACAATTATGACAATATGGCCTTTGCCTATGATTAGTTTGACACATGTCAAGTTGTAATACAATGTACTTATTTTATTATATTATTTGTAAACCAATGGCTCATTTTCATTACATACATGGTTTCCACTATGTTTGTCGATATTCAGTCGTTACGACTAGACCCGGTCAACGGGGTGTGACATGATGCACACCTCCACCAGCATATGTACATACACTGAGGCATTTCGAACCTTTCATGAGGTATAGAAATTCTGAGCCTATTATTAGCTAGGCATATGACATAGAGAAGAAAATGTATGTGATAAAAGAGAAAGGGAGGAGTAATAGAGTATTATCAAGACGAGCACAATTTTAACACTCTTAGAGCTTCTGACTTATACTCTATGGGTCGTGTTCATTCATCAATCCAAGTAATTACGGGAAAGCTAATTGGACCAGAAACATGATTGGAGTCAAATAAGACCAAATTCAAAGACTTTAAGACAGCTAAATCCAAAGTAATGAAGATGAGGACTCGTATTGATCCTAATAACAATAAGCCGGTGACGATACGGGTTTACAAGCATCGAGATATGCAATGAAGATCCCTATACACGATACTATACCAGTTAATAGCTAGCTAAGCTTATGTTGTGGAGTTGGGAGAAGGAGACAGGGCATGCAATGATACATTGTGTTTATAAGATTAACGTATCATCGACCCAGTAGATTTGCTCAAATTTGGAGAGATGATTTGATGAGGTGCTGGCTTCTCCAGTTGCAGCTGATGAATAGTTATTTTCTAGCAGCACAGTTTGGTGGTTGATTACGAAGGCCCTGGAGATGGAGAATTAATATGTATGCATATGGGGGCAATTATAAGGTTGATGACGTGGACTTATAAAGCATTGATTCACCGAGCCTAGGGGGAGATTGTAGGGATTGAACCTAGAGGCTCAGGAAATCAAATGAAGATTATCAAGTCAAGTCGCACGAGAAGTTGAAGCATCCGTGCGAGAACTACATAGTTTAGTATAAATAGTTGATTTTGATGTAATTTAGTAAGATTTTTCTCATTTCCTGATTTTATACTCTATGTAATAGTTTCAAATCAGAGATCAATATAATGAAATTTATTTACATTTGTGTTCAAGTTCAATTGATCATGTTATCTACTTGTTCAATCTTCTACATGAGTGATTACATTTCGCATTCTCCTCATGAAATCGATTGGTTGTTATTGTTGATCCTTATAAAAAGTAAGGAGCAGATGGGTTAATATACTTTTATAAGGTGGTATAAATGAGGGATGGTCGCCCATACTCACTCCCATGCACCTCAAATCAAAGGGTTTAGAGAGAGAAAGAGCTCCCACGGTTCTAGAGAGAGAAAGTGGAAGATTTTTCAAAAGGGAATGATTTTTATAACGAATCCTTTAGAGCTAAGTTGGGTTTAAGCTTCTAGGCAGATTTCTATGTGTTTTATGTGTGTAAGTTGATTCTTGCGTGTAAATAGGTGTTTCTAGAACAACTTTTACTCGTTTTCTATATTTTGGGGCTGATATTCATCTTAAAATTATGTTTCTTCACTAACCGTATGGTGTCCATGACAAAGTGTGATATTATTATGAAAATTGTATGTTTGATGATGTTTGTGTAGTTATTTGATGTATATTAGGATCTAAATGTGAATTCGATAAATTTAAACAAGTCCATTTAAGAGTTCATTTTTATAGAATTATAAGTCGCATGAGATAACCCTAAGTTTTGATGGGTCCGTTGTGGACATTGGTTGTCAGCTGCAGATACTTGGATCTATAAGTCGCATGAGCATAACCCTAAGTTTTGAGCAAACCCTAAATTAAACCGGTATTATATGCATGTGCTGCCTGAATTTATGTGCTTATACATTTGAGTACTGCTCTGTGTCTAGGATAATGAGCGTTAGGACATGGGGGTAAGGTAAGTAGTTAATCACACTTGGCTAATATAATTAAGGACTTACCATACTTGCCATGATCTAAATAGTTATCTTGAATGACCTTGTTGGTGTTTATAGAGATAGGATTTATGGCTGGTAGAAATTCGTGAAGGCAACCTGAGGAGGTGCTTGTGGCAAGCATACTATTGGGCCACGTGTCTCCGCAACAAAGCTAAGGCTCCCGAGATGTTCTATGAAGAGCCAGGCCTCCATAGTCACCCGAAGGGAGAGGGATCAGCTACCTCAAATCTACTATGAAGGAGGCCATTGCTAATGAGGTCTATAATGTTTGCAAAATGTTACCTTTGTTGGGGACTAAGGTGATTAAAGCTAATGAAGGATGGGGAAAATGTCACACCCTGCTAAAGCGGAAACACGAGAATGCGACGGACGGGATCGTCATAACACATTGGGGGTTAAGAGAATATCTACAGGCATTCGTACCAATGGTACATGGGTAACCCGACACATCACCCACACACTAGGAACACATGTCAAGTATAGTCAATACCAAAACGTCATACCATAAATGCATAAACAAACCAAAGTCCCATTTGGGAACAAATCAATACAATCGCCAAACAATACCAAATACAAAACCAACAAATTTCAATCCCTAAGACCAAACAATTCAAAAACATTGTCCCCAAAGTCTCATGAATGTCTAATGCTCCCAGAGGAGCGGTCTCGTCTAAGTCCACAGCCAATCACCTAGGCTTCATTACCTGAAAAGACATGCTCTAAAAGTCAACATACATTGGTGAGTTCACAGGTTTAAAAGTACAAATAGTTTGCCATGTACAAAATGTATAGAAAATTGTATGTGAACAGAGTACATAGCAGTCAAGATATCAACACAATCTCAATTCAGTCTAAGTCCAAGATAAGTCCAAGTCCAAGATAAGTCCAAGTCCAATATACTCGGATATATATTCACCAAGGGCAAGCCCAGGCCAAGTCAATCTCGACTAGTATACTGACAACAAGGGTGGGGTGTCCACCGTTAGTACTAACAATACCTCTCCATGACGTCCAAGCCAATAAAGTCCACAACAAGCACAAGCACAAGTACACACTCATGATTGAATATCAAGACTCAAACCATGAACCCAAACCAATACAATGTCCCAAAGTGATTTTAAAAACACGGCATAGACCAAAACCATGAGCATGCTTTTCCCCCAAGTAAAATAAAATATATTGAAAAGGGGCCGTGAAACTCACCTTGAAAAGTTATAGTTCAATCCCACAATACGTAGAGTAAGCTCTAAAAATATAATACACCAAAGGATTAATATAGCACAAATATAAACGACCAATATGGGTGTAATCCTTTTCAGTCCAGCCCTTAACGCTAATCAAGGTTTTCCATTCTCATACTTATAATTTAATTCTTTTGTAAAGATATTTAATCAATATTATATGCAAAACTTGTCTT
>JACCIY010001788.1:0-17986 GCA_025506505.1 Flaveria sonorensis | reverse complement strand
TATATATATATATATATATATATATATATATATATTATATATATATATATATATATATATATATATATATATATATATATATTTAACCATTCTTGTCACCTTGGTCAAATTATCATCTAGTCATCACCCAACTTTCATATTACAACTCACTAACTAAATATAACTTGTAGAATATATATAAGTGTTCATAATAATACTTGTAAAACATCTAAAATTCCATAACATAATGTAAACCTTTTGTGACTTTTCTTGGGTTCAACAAACCCTTATGACTTTATATAAAATCACCAACTAGTAACTTGGTCAAACATGGATCTATAAATTTTACTTTTAAAACAAGTCATTATTTAGTTCATGTTAAAATGTTTTGTATGAAGTAAAATCCTTGAAACTCCTTGTTGGTAAAAACACCATTTTTAACATGAAAGACTTTTGTGGATGAATGTATTTGCATGTCATCTAATAAATGGATGAACATGATAAACAAAAGAAGATATGTAAACAAGAAGAGAGTATGTTCTTACTTAAATAGGCAAAGAAAGATGGAAATGATGTTGTTGGGTGTTTGGAAACTTCAAAGATCACTTGGTCTTCAATGATGATACTTGAAACACATAAGATTTATAAAATACAAACTTGAAGAAGATGGTATGGTGAAAGAGGTATGGTGGCCGAAATTTTGAGGGAAAGAAGAAGAAGAGATGTTGGGTGGTGGTGTGGTGTGTGTTATGTGGAGTGTAATGTGTTCTTATAGATCTAACATCATGCTTTCAAGTTAAAGCTTTTGAAATGGTGGTAGCCAAGAATGGTAGTGAGTACAAGTTATTTTAATCACTCCAAAAAGGACATTCATAAAAGGAAGTTCTTGGACTAGGCAAAGTCAACAATAGTTGACATGATTTCTTGGAAAGAAGAAAAAGGAAGAGGAGGGGAGGGGGATAGGGAGGGAGGACGGCCAAGAAGGGGGGAAGGGGTTGGTTTTAAATTTTTGTGTAGTATTGGGTATTTGGTGGTATTTGTTGCACTATAGGTATTTTTACATATTTTGTATTTTTACTTTTTACTTATAAAATTAATTCAAATATTATAAAAGCTTATATAATATCATATATTTAATATTGATGATGCGTTAATGATGCCCCATGTAGTTAGTAGGTGCGTTAGAAGGATTCGTTCCGGGTAAAATATCAATTTACGCGATTAAGTTTATTTATAAGTTTAAGTTTTTCAATGTATTTATTTGAATTTAAATACTTTGAAACACTTTAAAGTATTTATTGACACAACACACACACACACCACATTACACACACACACACACACACACACACACACATATATATATATATATATATATATCATATTAATTATCATCAACGTTCGTGTGTGCTCGTATCGCGTGTAAAAGTGGTAATTACGTATCGCGTGTAAAAGTGGTAATTACGCCGAATTCCGATGCATGAAATGTTATGCGCGAAATTTGCAATGCATAAAACGACTTCAATAATATTAAATTGAACATCAGTAGTACAAGTGTAATTATAACCATGTCAAGCCGGGTATTGACCTGAAATTATCGCTGTCACATACTCCCCATGTTAGAAAGAATTTCGTCCCGAAATTCAGTTAGGGTTGTCTGCAGATGCCAGGTTTCAAACAAGTAAGGTAGTTGAGCTTCATTTGGTCTTCGCGTTCCAAGTAAATCGGGTCCGCCTGGAATTCCATCGGACCTTTACTATGGGAATGCGGCTTCGTTTCATCTTCTTTAGCTCTCGATCTAGGATCTCCACAGGTTTCTCAATAAAATAAAGTTTTTATCATCTGAACCTCATCGAGTATATAACTAGAGTTTCATCTGATAGGCACTTCTTCAGATTTGACCGTGAAAAGTGTCATGAACACTACTAAGTTCTTGTGGTAGTTTGAGTTTGTAAGCTACGGGACCATCCTTGCTAGGATTTCAAATGGTCCAATGTATCTGGGTTTAGCTTACCACGTTTACCAAAACGAATAACTCCCTTCCAAGGTGGACTTTAAGTAGGACTTTATCTCCCACTTGGAATTCCAATGGTTTACGTCTCACGTCAGCGTAGCTTTTCTGACGGTCACGCGCGGCTTTAGTCGGTTCTGAATCTGAGCGATCTTTTCCGTGGTCTCGTGTATGATCTCAGGACCAGTGAGTTGACTATCGCCAACCTCTGTCCAACACAATGGTGATCGATACTTCCTTCCTTATAGTGCTTCAAATGGTGCAGCTTTGATACTGGTGTGATAACTGTTATTGTAAGAAAACTCAGCTAAGGGTAGATGAGTATCCCACGGTTTCCAAAGTCTATCACACAAGCTCTAAGCATGTCTTCCAATGTCTGAATGGTCCGTTCACTCTGACCATCCGTTTGAGGGTGGTATGCGGTACTCATATCCAACCGTGTACCCAAGGCCTTTTGTAATGATTGCCAAAATCTCGAGGTAAATCGCTGTCTCGATCGGAGATAATGGAGATCGGTACTCCATGTCTTGAAACAACCTCCTTGAGATAAACCCTCGTCAACTTTTCCATTTTATCAGTTTCCTTAATTGGTAGGAAGTGAGCAGACTTTGTCAGTCGATCCACAATTACCCAAATCGTATCACAACCGTGGATGTCTTGGGTAGTTTTGTGATGAAGTCCATGGAAATCTGCTCCCATTTCCATTGAGAATCTCCGGTTGGTGCAGTAATCCAGATGGTTTCTGATACTCCGCTTTAACCTTTGACACGTGACTGCTACATAGGTGGCTATGTCAGCTTTCATGTTAGGTGTTATCAGCTTTTAGCCACCAGTATAACTCCTTCAGGTCCTGATACATCTTATCAGAGGCCGGGTGGATGGAGTATCTTGATTTGTGTGCCTCGTTCATCACAAGTTCCCTTAAGTTTCCCAATTTGGCACCCAAATTCGATTCATAAAGTATCGAGCTCCATCGGACTTGATCTCAAATTGCTTATCCATGCCGCGAAGAGATTCATTTTTCAAATTCTGTTCCTTCAGTGCTTCGGACTGAGCATCTCGAATTTGGAGTAGTTAGACTCGTATGGATCGTCATTCCCAACGCTCGCACCCGTAAAGTTTTGGTTCGTTCTTTCCTACTCAGAGCGTCTGCTACAACATTCGCTTTTCCAGGATGATAACGAATCTCACAGTCATAATCGTTTAGTAACTCGACCCACCTGCGTTGTCTCATGTTTAATTCCTTCTGATCGAAGATGTGTTGCAGGCTTTTGTGATCAGTGAATATAGTACACTTGGTACCATACAGGTAGTGTCGCCAAATCTTTAGTGTGAAAACAACAGGTCCCAATTTGAGGCCGTGAGTGGTGTAATTTTACTCATGCACTTTCAATTGTCGAGATGCGTAAGCAATAACCTTGTTGTGTTGCATCAGGACACAGCCAAGTCCTTGTCGTGATGCGTCGCAGTACACCACAAAACCATCAGTTCCCTCCGGCAGGGACAGAATTGGCGCGCAACACAGTTTCTGCTTTAATAATTGAAACGCTGCTTCTTGTTTATCACCCCAATCGAACTTCTTGTCTTTCTGAGTCAGGGTTGTCAACGGTTGGGCTATTTTGGAGAAATTTTTGATAAAGCGTCGGTAATAACCTGCCAATCCCAGGAATTGTCGCACCTCAGTCGGGGTCTTAGGTGCTTCCCAGTTCTTAATGGCCTCTATCTTGGAGGGGTCAACATGTATGCCTTTCTCATTGACTATATGACCGAGAAATTGCACTTCTCGAATCCAGAAGTCGCATTTTGAAATTTTGGCGTACAACTTCTCATTTTTGAGTAGTTCCAAGATTAACCTTAGATGTTGCTCGTGCTCATCCTTGGTTCGCGAGTATATTAAGATATCATCGATGAAGATGATCACGAATTTATCCAAGTAAGGTTTGCACACTCTATTCATGAGGTCCATGAATACAGCTGGTGCATTGGTTAACCCAAATGGCATGACCATGAACTCATAGTGGCCATAACGTGTTCAAAATGCGGTCTTGGGGATATCTTCCTCCTGGATTCGTAATTGGTGATATCCCGAACGTAAGTCAATCTTCGAGTAGTAACTAGATCCCTGAAGTTGGTCGAATAAGTCGTCGATTCGAGGGAGAGGATACCGGTTTCTTAATGGTGAGTTTGTTTAACTCTCGGTAGTCGATGCACATTCAAAAGATCCATCCTTCTTCTTGACAAACAAGACCGGGGCTCCCCAGGGTGAGAAACTTGGTCTTATGAATCCTTTATCTAATAATTCTTGTAATTGATTAGACAACTCTTGCATCTCTGATGGTGCTAGCCGGTATGGGGATCGTGCTACTGGAGCAGCTCCAGGTACCAAGTCAATTCGAAATTCGACTTGCCTTTGAGGTGGAAGTCCGGGCAAGTCCTCGGGAAAGACTTCTGGGTAGTCTCGCACGATGGGTATGTTCTCGATTCTTTTCTCCTCGGTTTGCTTCTCCACTACGTCGCGCAAGATTGCATGATAGCCTTTTCGTAAGTACTTCCGGGCCTTCATACATGAAATGATCCTTAACACCGTAGCATGCTTTTCTCCTTGAATCGATATGGTCTCTCCGTCGATGTGGAATGCGAACGATCTTCTCACGACAAACGATTTCCGCTCGGTTTTCCGACAACCAATCCATGCCAATAACAATGTCGAAACTCCCTAGGGTTACAGGTAGCAAATCTATATCGAACGTGTGATCCGCCAAGCTAAGAGTGCATCCTCGTATGATTTTGTCGGTTTCAATCAACTTACCATCAGCTAACTCTATTGTATACTTGGAAGTCAAACAGGTAGGAGTAATTTCAAGCAATGGACTAAATTCGCTAGACACGAAACTCCTGTCGGCACCCGTATCGAATAGGATAGATGCATAGATATTATTTACAAGAAACGTACCCGTAACAATGTTCGGGTCCTATCGAGCTTCTCCAGCTCCAATTACAAAAGCTCGTCCACGTGCGTTGTTTCCACCAATTTGCTTCGAGTTCGGACAATCCTTGCGAAAGTGCCCGGTAACACCACATTCGAAACACGCACGATTGTTTCCTCTTTTAGGAGCAGGGTTGGGCTTTCGGCAGTCCTTAGTCGCATGGCCAAAATGTTTGCACTTCTGGCACATGGAATCCCCACATGCACCTAGATGATGAAAGTTACACTTGTCGCACTTAGGTAGGTTTCCAGCATACCCACCTTTTGTCTTCTTCTCAGATGGGCCAGCAGTGAAACCCTAACAACCCACTTGTTTGTTTTGGTTTTGATGCGGGGCATTTCGGCATGATTGTTGTCCTACTTCCTCTTGTTGTCATAGTTCTTTTCCACTAACGTCTTCTTCACAAATACTCCTGACGTACAGCTATATCAGTCAAGTCATGAGCAATTCTGACAACCTCTTGGATGGTGGCTGGCTTGGATGAGGTCACCATGCTCTGAATTTGGGGTGCAAGGCCCCAAATGTACCTTTCCACACGCTTGAACTCTGGGTTAACCATGTGAGGGCATAGACGAGCAAGGTCATGAAATCGGTGGTGTAGCTTGTAACTTCTGCACCCTTCATGGTATGGTTCCAGAATTCAACCTCAAGTTTTTGCAATTCATTTCGGGGGCAATACTCATCAGTCAGCATTTGTTTCAACTCATCCCAAGTGATTTGATAGGCAGCGTCAATACCCAAAGTCTGGGCATGAGCATTCCACCAAGTGAGTGCTTGACCTTCAAAGGTACAAGTGGCGAATTTCGTCTTATTCTCCTCAGCACAGTTACTGATCGTTGGACTGACTCCATCTTCTCTATCCAGCGGACCAAACCAACAGCTCCTTCATTACCGCGAAAGTTAAACGGTTTACAGTTTAGGATCGTCTTGTAGGAGCAACCTTTGTTGTTAGCATCAGATCCTGTGTTGTAGGTTTAATCATATTAATAATAGTTAAACATTAACAATGAACTTTGTATCTCAGGTCTTTAGTTACGCCAGACATTATAATACCTCCTGTGCCACTAGCATTGCCTCCATTTACTTCAGATCCTCCTGCGCTGCGATTCGCCTCGTGATGTGCGATCGCATCCGCCACTCGTTGCGCCATAAGCTGTTCGATGGCCTCTACTATCATGGGAGTACCGCTTCCCATATTGGTTCTGACGTTTCTCCTTCGCGGTGGCATGTTTCTTCAAATCATAATGATAAGCAAGATAAGACAATATTTAATAATGTCAAACACATGTGCACCAAAAGTAAACAATCATAACAACCAAGCAACCACGCAATATATAGAATATAACATAACTTGATAATAAATTGTACAAATTACAAAATATTTTAGGAGTACACACTCCTACAACAAGTTAATATCCAATATTACGTGAGCACAGTCCGCTCACGATAGGCAATCAATGGAATAAATGAGTGAATGTGCCTGTCTGCACAGCTGCCATGGCCATGAGCATACACACGACTGCCAATGCAGTAGAGGACTCCAGGCGCTCTTCCATCACCATCACTCTTTCTTCAACCACTGTCGCGCGCTGCTCTGCTTGAGTAGCTCTCTGCTTGCTGCCTCCACTCTCTGCGTCATAGCTGCCATGTCCTCTTGTACGCTAGTGAGTCGGTCATGCATCGTGTGCAGGGCCTGATCATCAAGGTATCTGCTCTCCTCGATCGTAACAGTCGGCACTCCACATCCTCCATATCAATGGTCTCCTGAACTCCTGTAAGCTCAGCCGTATCTCATGTAGTTGCTGATCGTGCCTTGCAGAACGTTCCACCAGTAAAGGCACGGGGAGCTCCACTGGCTCTTGAGTGAGTGGTATCGAGCCTGGGGCACATGATGACTCTCCCACCTCAAATGTAGAGGGAATACCCTCGATGTCTCTCCACTCGTCCAGTCGGCTAGGCACCCACTCCCACCAACGAATGTCGATTCTGCGCCTTTTGGGCGCAGGATCGGGCTCAACAGTACAGTCTCGAGCGGGTGTGGGAGGGCGAATCGGGACATGAACTCGCTTCCTAGGAGTGTGTGCAAGAAGCACACTCCCGGGGCGAGCCTGATAGCGACGGAAAGAAGGCGGTGGTACACCCGGACCAAAGATACGGTGGGTGTCCACAGTCCTGGCTCGGGACTAGCAGCTATAGGGGTGGGGTCAGCAGGCTCGGGGGCGAGGTGGAGGGGTCAGGGTCTGCTAGCGGAGTCGGGTCAGAGGGATGAGGAATCGGGTCAATGGGCTGAGTAACAGGATCAACAGAGGGAGAGGTGGGGCTGGACTGGAGGGTGGCCTCGGAGGGCTCCGGGTCGGAATCGACCGGGTCAGTATCGGCCGTCTGAGAAACTAGGTCAATAGACTCCTAATCTAGGTCAACTACCTCGGTGTCAGCAGGCTGAGGGGGGATTTGTGGCCTCGGGAGTGGGGTCAACTGGCCGAGGATCAGTAGTCACAGGGGCAGACCCCAGGGATGGCTCAACGAAGATGTGAGACATAGTCAGTGGAACGGCCATCGGCAGCTGTGGGCCGATGATACGCACGACTCCCGGGATGAGCTCCTCTGGGAGGTCGGCATGAATCTCAGGTGTTGACGTCCACCAATACGCGCCTGGAGGGGGAGGGGGTAACCTGGAATATCGGGTTGTGGTTAAGACCCTAGTGGTGTCAGGAATGGGGTTCGGAGTGAGCGAGGATAGGAGTAAGAGAAGGTGCAGGGATCTCGGCTCAGTGGGGCCAGTAGGCTGGAGCACGGCATCGGACGAAGGGGTGGGATGACTGATGTAGATCTTGTGGATGAAGTCGGAGATGTCGGCTCATACTCCTCATCTGAGTAAAAAACGTATATCGGCATCGATGCAGACGACATCTCTATGACAAGGCAACACACAAGTAGAATTGATATAAGTTAAGTTAATGTATAAAGTGTTAAAGACATGTAATGATCTACAGTTATAGTCTAGGTCCACTAAATGCAACCTAATTCCCTATAACCAATGGCTCTGATACCAATCTGTCACACCCCAACCACAGCGGTTTCCGCGGGGCGTGATCATCATGGAAACCATAGTCATTGATCGACCACTACATGATTCGATAAAAACATACGTTGCAATCACGTTGAAAGATACATAATTGTTTTCAGAGTTACATAGCGGAAGTAGTAGCAAAATGTAAATTTTTTCAAACAAGGCCATTTAAAAATAATGTCCCAAAAGCATGCGTGAATCCTAGAATGCGATAAACTCCAAACAAGCCTAGCATCGTGCAAACCTTAATTTCCTGAGAAAACATGCATGAAATATGTCAACATAAAGTTGGTGAGTTCACAGGTTTTAAAGTAATAGTAAACAGTGTAATGGACCACAAGTCTTTTCATGATTTGATTGTCGATCAAACAATACTACAACATTATATAAGCATCGCAACCAAAGCTAGACTGTAACTGTAATAGATTGCCCTACCCATGCCTACCGTAAGCACAGGGGTGAACAGGCTAATAATGCACCCGTTTAGACCTCTAGTCAAGGTTAGGGTGGGGGTAGTCAAACCCAATATTACTATCATGATTACCTAGCTTTGGGAAATAAACTAACGGTCCGATAACAGAGGACTTCATACGGTAAGTAACAACTTATATAACATGTGAAACCATTGACAAGTAATTGTGTCCATGGAAATAGTAATTTGCATGTAATCTCTCCCAAAATAAAAATAAGTAAAAATGGGGCCGTGAAACTCACCTGTCAGAGGTAAACGAGTATGTAAGCTTGTAAATATCCAAAGTACTCGGGAAAACCAACCTAAGCTCTCCCTAGAATAATTAAGGCAACTTATGTCTAAGTAATTACTCCTACATGTATTATGAGCATGTAACCATATCATCCACATAACTTGGTAACAAAGTGTTTGGCTTGACGACCCGTTGGTGATATAGGATGTTAATTTGTGGAAAATATATATTACTTAGAAAATATTAATAAATAATATTTTGCTTGAAAATATTCGAAAACCTTGGTATTTTAAGTTGACATATTATTTGGGTAACTAAATATCATCTCGACTCGACCCGAGATGTGACTCGAGTGTCTTGTAATTATTTATATATTTTTCATATGTAATTTATGGAAATTAGGGTTTTGAAGAAATCTTATTTTCTCGGTAAAATAATACTTGTATTATTTTAAATGAAGGCAATTTCGAAATATTTACATTTAAGTAAAATTACTAACTTTTATATTTTTACTACCCGTGTATAAATATATAGATATATTTGTCCATAAAATAATTATTTAATTATTTTCTTAGTAGATTTATTATTTTATTTTATTTAACTTTTATGAAGCTTACATTTATGAAATTAAGGTTTCTTTAAATTATTTATAATTTTTATTACATTATATCATAATGTAAAATACCTTAGTCAATTTACCAAGTTGTTTAAACCCATATTTAGTAAACTAGAAGCTAGCGTTATAAAGTCCATAAATTTTATATTCTAAGTCCCATGTCAAAGCAACAAGGTAATGTGTCATATTTGTTAAAAGTCATCTACTAACTATTTTAACACACTATTTAAACTAACATAATATTTAATTATGAAGTTTATATTTTTCCACTTAAGTCTCATGTATATATATATATTTAACCATTCTTGTCACCTTGGTCAATTATCATCTAGTCATCACCCAACTTTCATATTACAACTCACTAACTAAATATAACTTGTAGAATATATAAGTGTTCATAAAATACTTGTAAAACATCTAAAATTCCATAAACATAATGTAACCCTTTTGTGACTTTTCTTGGGTTTCAACAAACCCTTAAGACTTTATATAAAATCACCAACTAGTAACTTGGTCAAACATGGATCTATAAATATTTACTTTTTAAAACAAAATCATTATTTAGTTCATGTTAAAATGTTTTGTATGAAGTAAAATCCTTGAAACTCCTTGTTGGTAAAAACACCATTTTTAACATGAAAGACTTTTGTGGATGAATGTATTGCATGTCATCTAATAAATGGATGAACATGATAAACAAAAGAGATATGTAAACAAGAAGAGAGTATGTTCTTACTTAAATAGGCAAAGAAAGATGGAAATGATGTTGTTGGGTGTTTGGAAACTTCAAAGATCATTGGTCTTCAATGATGATACTTGAAACACATAAGATTTATAAAATACAAACTTGAAGAAGATGGTATGGTGAAAGAGGTATGGTGGCCGAAATTTTAGGGAAAGAAGAAGAAGAGATGTTGGGTGGTGGTGGTGTGTGGTTATGTGGAGTGTAATGTGTTCTTATAGATCTAACATCATGCTTTCAAGTTAAAGCTTTTGAAATGGTGGTAGCCAAGAATGGTAGTGAGTACAAGTTATTTTAATCACTCCAAAAAGGACATTCATAAAAGGAGAAGTTCTTGGACTAGGCAAAGTCAACAATAGTTGACATGATTTCTTGGAAAGAAGAAAAAGGAAGAGGAGGGGAGGGGGATAGGGAGGTGGACGGCCAAGAAGGGGGAAGGGGTTGGTTTTTAAATTTTTGTGTAGTATTGGGTATTTGGGTGGTATTTGTTGCACTATAGGTATTTTTACATATTTGTATTTTTACTTTTACTTATAAAATTAATTCAAATATTATAAACGCTTATATAATATCATATATTTTAATATTGATGATGCGTTAATGATGCCCATGTAGTTAGTAGGTGCGTTAGAAGGATTCGTTCCGGGTAAAATATCAATTTACGCGATTAAGTTTATTTATAAGTTTAAGCTTTTCCAATGTATTTATTTTGGAATTTAAAATACTTTGAAACACTTTAAAGTATTTATTGACAACACACACACACAACATACCACACACACACACATATATATATATATATACACACACACATTAATTATCATCAACGTTCGTGTGTGCTCGTATCGCTGTAAAAGTGGTAATTACGCCGAATTACCGATGCATGAAATGTTATGCGCGAAATTTGCAATGCATAAAACGACTTCAATAAATGTAATTAAATTGAAAATCAAGTAGTACAAGTGTAATTATAACCAAGTCAGGCCGGTATTGACCTGAAATTATCGGTTGTCACATTTGGGTATTAAGTGTTTTTTTGTAACAGGTTGGGTATTGTGTTTTTAATTTTGTAACGAAAATGAGTATAAGACTAACAACTGTTAATTTTTCTGTTAAATTTTAATAAAATGACTAAAATGCCATTTGAGGACTACCTTTGTAATTTATATCACCCTTTATCCAGGGACTATTTGTGCATTATCTATAACTTAAAAAAACCCAACCCCTCCCACCCACGTCTCTTTTAATAATTCAAACCACCACCAATGTTACCCACCATAGCTACCGCCCACCACCACCGCTGTTACCAACCATAGCTGTCGCCCCACCACACTTGTTCAACATCTATTTTAGATCCAAACCACCACTAAGTCCACCGCAGTCGCCCATAACAAAAACACCCAACCCACCCAATGTCTTCTCCTTCCTAATCTCCTACTCCCATTCAGATCATCACCACCACTAAACCACTATCGTCGCCCACCATCAACTTGGTTGTACCTTCCTTCTCCGACCACACCTACACAACCAGATCCAAACATACCGTTGGTTCCCCCATTTCTCATGATTTGTTTAAAACCCTAATACCTAAATTAAACATTACCTAGTTAGAAATTCTTGATTAAGGGCTTGTTGACAGCAGTTAGTTTAATGGAGATGAATCGACGATGGATGATGCCATGGTGGTGATGATGAGATGATGATGATGATAGTGTGATGGTGCTAATGTTATGTTGATGTGCTGATGAGATGATGATGATGGTGAGATGGTGCTGGCGATGGTGGGCCGACGATGGGGCTAGCAGTAGTGGCCGACGATGGGGCCTGATGGTGGGGGCTGACAGTGGTGGTCGGCGATGGGGGCCGACGGTGGGGGCTGGCGATGTTGTGAAATATTGAGTGTGTATATATATAGTATGTGTTGTGTGTATATATAGTAAATTCAAAATGCTCCCTTATATATATTGAATGATATAATAGTTCTTTAAGTTACTTTAGTAATCATGTGAAGTGAAAGTACAAAAATACCCTTAGGTTTAATGGAAAAGTTAACATTTGTTAGTGTTAATACCTTAACTCGTTACAATTTAAAACACAATACCCTAATCTGTTACAAAAAACTTTAGTACCCAAACCTATTATTTTCAACAAATCACATGGACGATTTGTGTAATTAACTCTAATAAATAAGACTTCGATTTAAATGTATAAATTTGTTAAAAATAAATAAATAAATAATAAATAAATAAATAATTATTTAAATGTAAAAATTTATAACAAACTTTTGATTTAAATAAGGTAGATCTTTTATTTAAAAAAATTAAATAATCAATATTTATATTATAGAGATTTTAAAAACTAGGACTTAGAAAATAATTTATGACCTTTTTTATTATTTTTTAACTGTTAAAAGTATGTAAATGTGTTTTTATGGATTTTGAAATTAGTTATAAAGTTATGTTTTACTAATAACTAATAGATAATTTTTATAATAATACACTAATATAATATTATATTCTAAAATAAATTAAAAGTTTAAAAATTAAATTAAAATAAAATGGGGGTGCCTGGGTTTAAACGCGGGTCTCTTAAGTGTTTGTGTTATGCACTAACCACTAAGCCAAAGCCCAATTCATGTTTTAACTCCAGCTTAATAATCAAATATTGTTAATAAATTAATCCCTAATTTCAATTAAACCTAGTTTCTAAATCATTCTAATTGAACCTAGAAACAATAATGCATATGTATAAACATAGGGCTTTGACTCTAAGCAAGATAAACGAGTATTCAGTGTGTGCAATTACCTGATTCGATGATGGATTAATAATAATAAGAAAGAAGAAATGAGCAATGGAAATGTATTTTGTCCGATAGAATTTGGAAGATGTAATCCAGTTAGAGCTGTGTGAAGCTTCCACGGGAGATGAGGATTAAAACCCCTATATCAATTGCAAGATAGAATGTCTAGAGGACGATGAACACCACAGTTGTAGGTCTGAGAGGAAAACGAGGATGATGTCGGTTATGTTTGTGTTTCGAGTGGAATTGATTGAGGTTATAGAGATTTAAAGGGGATTGATTGAAGTGTTTTGGCTCACTTATATAGCATCAATTGGGTCTGTTTCGATTCGACGACGAGTATGAGTTTGATTAAGAGGTTTTGATTCAAATTGAGGACGAATCTGCAGTTACAACCATAATTTACTTGGGTGTTTAAGTGGCAATGATCACAGGAGCATTCCTAGTCAATGATTTACTCATTTGAACATAATTTGGTGTTGAAACCGATTTGGATTTGACCTGGATATTTTGGTTTCGATAATGCCAAAAATAGTTTGAATAATCAATTTCAATTGACCCGGAGTTTAAACCGTGACTTAGTGTGTAGGAGTAGTTTGATTTAATTAGAACTGATTATTTTGGGGTTTTTGGCTTGCTGGAGCTCGACGGGAGGGTGGGGATATGGCTGCAGGGAATACGCCAGGGGAGGGGGGAGGGGTGTTTAGGGTTTTAAAATTTTCAATATGGTCCCTGACATTTTAATGGTTATCATTTATGTCTAAAGTAATTAACTAAGTTTTAATAGGTTTTAAAATTACAAAACTAACCCCTAAAGTTATTTAGTTAAATAAAACCTAATTTAACTAACAACTAACTTAATAATTTATAAATTTTTTTTCTATAAAATTAGTTGTTTTATTTAATGAAATAGTGATATCTAATATTTTTGTGATAAAACTCTACAAAATTTATTTTATAAATTATAAATTTATTATTAAATGAATAAATGACATAATTAATGTTTTAAGACAAATTAAATTTTAATATCCAAACTATGATCTAGTGACCGATCATAATCTATACTATTAATTTGCCGATAGTAATCCTTATTTTTATTTTTGTTGCCAAGTACAATCCTAGTATATAATCCTTCATTGATTCACACTTATGTTCTACTCAATTTTGCTCATGATAATAAATGTGATGATGATAGGGAGACGTATAATGAAATGGAGTGAAAATCAAGTAAATATTAATGTGAATCAATGATTATTATGCTACTAAGATTGTTAACAAAGATTAAAGTTTGGATTATTATTAAGCAAACTGATAGTATGGATTATTACCGGCAATAGGTAATAATTTAGATTATTAAAATCCAATTAACCGTGTTTTAAACATAATAATAAAGTAAAATGGTTAAATGATGACTTTATTTTATTTTACATGGATAATCCGAACGGATTTGAGATCTACAATATGAATTGGGTCAAATGTTACAATTGTGAAAGAGGATCAACGACATGATTTTCATGAACAGACCATAACGAGATACAAGCTATAGAAGAAGTTAGATATTTATCGCATTTAAGTTGGTCCTAACGATATCATTTCAATGTAACGGGTTGATGTAGTTTGTATCAGTGGAGCTTTCTAGTCTCTTGCTAGAAGTGCTCCTTATTAAGCCAAAAAAATTATTGTTAAAAGAAAAAAGTACCGTCTCACTTTCACTCTAGCTAGCATAATTATATTTTATAAAACACTACTACATCATTTTATTCGAATATGTATATGTTAATATTATAAAAATATAAACAATATCGTAATAACTTTAGGTTTACGTGAAATTAAGTTTCAATTGCAATATTATCTCTCACGACATCTTGGGTTGACACATGACATGCACAACACTGTTTACATCCATTGAAGCATATATCTACGGTTGAGACTACACAATGTAACATGTTGGTAAACCAAACTTAAACTTATTCTTGAATTTCCAAACATTAATTAATCTCACTGTATATTTCTCCCCATACATATTATATTTCCTACTGTATTATCTTCCTTTACTATTAGAAAAGTATTTTCAATATTTAGTGCTTTAATACATTTTATAAAAATAAATTTATCATATATTTTATATTGACATCTTTCTCTAATAAAACAAATTAAATAAGTTTTATCACATGTTATTTTTTTACATTTATTTTGTCATGTGTCACTATATAAGCAAATCAACTATTTAATAATAACATTAAATGCTAATTATTTTTTAAATACATAAAATGATTAATTATAGATAATTTCAATCATATTTTTATCTCAAAAAAATATTTAACAATTTTTAAATACTAAATGGAAACTTTATTCAACACATGTATTACACAGGTTTTTAAACTAGTGTTCGCAAATAAATTTTTAAATACTAAATAGAAACTGCTAGTTTAATAATTAGGGCGTGAATATTCAATAGGAAAACATAATATTAACCTATAAAATTTGTGGGTTAATTTCTAGAGATTTTATATATATATATATATATATTTATTCTTGAGACCATCAATTAAATATTTACTAAAATGAAAAAAATCAATTACACATTTCTTTAACTAACACACACAAACACACACACACACACACCACACATATATTATATATATATATATATATATAATTATATATATATATATATATATATTACATGTCACATATTTAACCATTTTATTAAATTTAACTTATTAAATGACTATTCTACCTTTATTTTTATTAAAAGATATTTAAATTGATTTTTTGATAATGTAATTGTTTAAAACTTTGAAAACCAATCCACTTATTGAGTTGTATTTGTGAGGTACATGACAAATGCATTCTTTGCCTCCTGAACTGAAATAAGGTCTTTCTAACTACAAAAATATGGAATTAAAAGTAAAGACTTGCATTTTGTAATTGGTTTTGACTCTCTTTGTTTGATATATGGGAATTCGGATATCCGTTTGCACTACAATAAATCACACTTTCAGTGATGACACAATATCGTGAATACATGCGTCGTCACTATAAACACGGATATAGTGATATATATCGTTGCAATTGCTTTTCTTAGGGTTTTTTAATCAAAAGTGTTATGGAGAGAAAATGTTTCGCCTTTTATGAATGTAATAGCAATATACATGTCGCCACTATAATATTCTTCAGACCTATGTGTTACATGTCATCGCTATTGTCTTTCCAGACCTATGGCAACGTCAAGTTGTCGGTATAAGTGGTATTTGTGAACATGTTATTGCTAGAAGACTGCTTTGTTATAGTTTTGACTATCCAAATGCATAAACACAAATTTCAAATATTCGAATTTCAGATATCCAATATTGCGATACAAATTAAGATAGTAAAATCAACGCTCTGAAAAATTTCAGATATCCGAAATTTAACACTTCTAGTTCTAAGTTGTAAAGCTAAATTGAACTTATTTATTGGGTAAATAACCCATCATCAACCTCTTCTTTGTCTTTGTAAATCTTTGAGTTAATTCCATATATAGCTTTTTGTTAAACTTTATCTAAAAGCTAATCAATTTGTTGTACACATATGTTTACAAGTTTGATAACGATATGATTATAACTCCATAAGATCTATAAGAAGCAATCCTAAACATCCTCTAGATTTAGTATTAGTTATTTTTAATAAAACGAACAAAAATAGCTAAAAGAAAATAAAAGAAAAATGAAAGCAAGTGAATGGATTTTTAATGGGTATGGTGTCTGGCGACGGTATCAAGAATTTGAGCAAGCAAAATGTGTGGGGACAAGTTTACGTGTTGTGCATAACCATGTATATGGCTTATGCTATGTCTAAAGAATGGGATAAGTAGAAATGGTACAATTCGCCCCCACCTTTTTCGTGAGACACTGAAAAGTAAATATTATGATTTTTGATGTTAATCTCCAACTTAAGGCCCATGAGGGGGCAGTCTAACCCGAGAGAGAGAGGAGAGGTTGTCGTGTTTATATATGGACGTTATAAACTTCATGTAATAAAACCGTCTTTCAAGTTTTGAAATAATCTCTTCTCAAGACTCCAAGATCGCGTACTAACATGACACCACTCTTTCATTAATTTCAGTGGCGGGAACAACATCTTGATGCATACCAAGATCGTGTGTTAAAGTTATGTACACCGCCCCCAAGGCAACAAGAGCATTTTTCTAAAGCTGCAAAGAAAAGTTGCATAAAGATTTTGTCCTAGCGCATTCGTACACTAGGTCATAATTTTTACGTATAACCAATATTTCATCAACATTAGAGTTCACTAAGATCATTGTCATAAGATGGCGTGCCATCGAAAAATTACCAAAGCACAACAATTTATATATAATTAAAGATGCACTTGTTAGTCTCATATCATACATTTGTAGTATGTAAGCATGAGTAACCTTTTGTATATTTGCATGTAGGTATGTTTTATATACACAAAAATTAGTAGTATATGCGTGTATATATAATGTATATAATTAAATGCCGTTATTGTTTGTGATGCTAAAATACATATTGCTAACTAAAACTATATAAGAAGTACATAATGTGACAACTATACGGAATAAGAACCTTGTCTAAATGACATTAAGATGTACAAAATCATATACCTAAAATCTTATATAGCAAAAGGGAATATCTGCAAGTACAAACGAACAAACAAAGAACCAAACATCAACAAACCCAACCCCTCCACAATAAGCTAGCTAAAACCCGAAAAAATACCTAGACATTGTACACTGATTGATGATCAAACTCGCTAATGTACGATGATCAGCTGCTCAACGTACATTGTTAGCATATAAGATAACAAAGATTGTCATAGTACTTAACTTGGCGAACAATCTCAATTCTGCTCATCTTTCCGAAGCTGGGACGGGATAACATCCTCAAGGAGTCCATGATCTCTAGCCAATGTGGAAGAAGGTGAAAGGGCAAAAAAGTCTTTCTTGAAGTAGATTTGAGTATGATGATGATGGACACTAGCATTAGTGGTGCCAAAGCTTAGCTTAGATGATGGTGTTAGTTGGTTAGGAAAAGAAGGCAGTTGTTGAGGTTGT
>JACCIY010000242.1:0-63753 GCA_025506505.1 Flaveria sonorensis | reverse complement strand
GCAAAAAAGTTAGAGTGAAAGGAGAGGTGTCTCTGAAGCTGAAGGGTATATTTCTTTTTCTTGCTTTCCTTTTTTCAAGGGTTGCTTTTAGGAGAGACTTTAAAAGAGTGAAGAGTGCAGCAGATACTATGAAAAAGCATAACTAAATATCACACACACACACATCAAGGTATGTGATGTATAGTATTCTATTATGTGTGTCTCCTCAATCTTTGAATTTGAACTGGATAATGTAGAGATGCTTTGTAAATTGCTGTTGCCCTCCACCATCTTAGTTTATGATTACAAGTTTAATTGTTTTTCTTGGGATTTTCAAGATCCCATCCTCCCTTTTCCTTTGTTCTTTAATTTCTTTTATGTTAATTTTATAAAAAGGTGATCTCCATCAATATTTATATCATCATACATATAAAATATATATGGAGTCCTCACAGTTTCATCAACAACGTCAAGATCATCAGCCTGTACCAGACTCTTCTTGCTATGGACTTTCTTGGTCCAAAATCCCATTTTGTAAGTCTCTCTCTTATTTCTATATTTGGAAAATTAGGTTACTTGTTTCAGTTGGTAATTCCTATTGCAAATATCCAGTTTTCTAGTAGTGTGAATTCTGAAGTAATCAAATACTTTAGCTCACTAGATTTCATAATTATGTTCCAAGAATCACTCAAGCATATCAATGTTTCGATCTTTATTCTTTTTTACTAGTTCATTATATTATCTTATGTAATTTTAGCAATACCTAATTAGGGTTTTGATCTAATTCCACTTTTTACTCGCACCAATAGGAGTATGTTTCTAGCTTCATATGTTTATTTGTGTTCAATCTTCTTATTTTTCAAATTTGTGCAGGTACAATACCAACAATGACACAAACTTAAGGAGATCTCAAACAACACTTAGACAGTAATATCGGTTTTGTACCTCGTCACAACACTAGTTCTCCTATGTGGGAGTACCCACGAATATTGAGATGACGACAACAACAATGTACGAAGCAACCCTATTGAAAACTTCATGACACATGAACTGCAGCCTCTTGCAAGAATGAAAGATGAGTTCTCAAGCTCAGAATCATATCCAAAGTTTTCAGAACTGATAAATAGTAGCCCAAGTTCGAGTATCGAAGATTTGCACTTAAGCCCTCACCTGGATACATCAACAATCAAGAGTTGTTTCTTACAATTCTCTAATGGTGTGTCAAATAAAAGGTGGTCAGCTTATAGATCATTCCCAGATGATGCTGCAAATAATCACTACCAAAATAGCTCTAGTCGAACGCGATCTAGAGGGACGTTAGCCAGATATTTCCAACCATAAATTATTTCAAATTTGAACGATCTCCGGTAGCAATTTCTTCAAACTCTTTTGATATGAACTTGCCAGCTTTGGATCTGTTTGGTTCACCAAGATTTAATGGAATTTTAATATTCCTCATCAATTTGGAAGCTTTTTCAAAGACACTTGTTTGTCATATGGCCTTGATCAAATGCATCAACGCAATCACACACCAGTGATTAGCCATAATAAAGTGAGTTCCTTTCTCTTATTTTGTTTGTCTCATTCATTTTATCTTTTATATTTAATATAGAAAGTAAAGGAGAAAGGATCCAAGGATTATAGTCTATATAATCTCAAAACACAATGCTAATTGCATGCTTCATGATGTGATTTCATGTATATTCAATACTATTATTTTTTACGTATTATCAATGTGTTATAAATAGACAGCAAAAAATTGTTTTTTTATTACTGTTTTTAGGAGTCATTTTAAAAACAATTATCTTCATTAGGTAACTTATTTCCCTCTTTTTTGTTCAACATCTTCATTTTGTTTTCACTTTGTGACAACAAGCTCTGAGTTCAAAAAGTGCAAACCGAATATTACAACTTTTTTGTTTATTATCCATTTCAAGCAATTAATCTTTTTTAATCATTTACTAATTTCTTTTGCAAAGAAGGTGGTGCGTGGACAAAAAAACACAAGTATATAATGATTATTTACCTAAATAGCTAGTTTAAATTAGCTCCAGAAGATGGAATTGAAGTTGTTTAGTTCATATCCTAAACTACTATATACTAGCCACTAAATGTTAATTAGGTGACAAGAAATAAACGTTTCGATGATCTGAGACGTTATTACCCCGTCACGGTAATTCGTCAGTTTATATAATAAAAAACGAAAAATAATTACCAAAAACATACAGTGAGTAAAGAAAAGAATGTTACGATAAGCTACAACTAAAAATCTAATTTGGTGTCGCTCAGAATAATATCTGCAAATTTTCTTGGAAATGGAAGACATCAGGCCTTTGTTTTTCCTTTCTTTTTTGTAACATTTTCCATCTTTTTCCAAAGAATTTATCAAAACAAGTAAAAGTTGCCTTATTTTTCATGCTTAAATGTTACCGTCAGCTTTATATTACATTAAATCATCTCTTCATGACTTAATTCGGGCCAAAATGGAGTCTTTAGTGACACCATGTGCGGTTTTCGAAGTTCAAAAATAGAAATTATTACATTTTCACATTTATTTCAGCTGTCATCATCATCATCCATCAACACTAGAACAAGCTGTACAGAAGCAAAAAGACCAGCTACGGTTACATGGACACAAAGGCCCCTCAAGCCGCGGTACGGAAGAAATCCAAACTGGAGCCTCGTTCTTCTTGCCCACCGCTTAAGGTAATTAATTATATCGGCATTTGATAATTAGAAACTAAGCTTACTTTATCATCTACTGATTCCTTTTAAATTACTATTTACAGCTGACTTATGTATGTAGTGTTAGTAAAAGGCACTCAAAGTTTATTTTTACAATAATATCAATTAACTTTCATATGTGTTATGGTACTGTGAAAGTTTTTAGAGTTAATTACACGATTGGTCTTATGGTTTGATCATGTTGTAATATTGAGATCAACTTTTGAAAAATTACAAGTTGATCCCAACGGTTTGTCAACCGTAACACGATTGGTTCTTAAAATGAATGGTCGTAGTTTTTCTAGTTAAATCAATCTGAAATGATCAAAATAACCATTTTATTTTAAAAATTATCACAATAATTATTAATTGTTAAATACTAGAAGCGGTCCCACTCCTTCTTCTCCACCTCCCCCAAGGCCACTGCCACCACGACAGACTCTAGTCCACCGTAACCCAAACCATCGCAACCACCGGAAACCAAACACCGCCGCCACCAGTCACCATCTCCGATCAAGTTGGTCTCATTCTCAAGCCACACCTCCACCGTTCCACCACCATCATCGGTTCCACATCCACAGCCACACATCCATCGTCCACAGCACCACCACACCTCCATCGTCCACAGCCACCACACACCTCCACCGGCACGCCACTGTCGACACCAAGTCCGGCGACCACCACAAAGTATTTCGATTTGGATATAAGATCTATCTGGCGATGTTGGTGGCGAGAGAAACAAGAAGGTGAGGGTGACTGATGATGGTGACAGTGGCGGTGTGATAGTTGCTTTCTGGTGGCCGGAGGTTGCAGCCGCCACTGATCGGGTGACAATGGTGGTGTATTGGGGGTGGAGGTGCGGCGGTGGAGTTGCGGGGAGATGAACAGGGATGGTTGTGGTCTTATGTGACTGTGTGTGTGTATGTATGTATATATTGATTTATGAATGAGGTGGGACCCACACATTTAATATATATATATACCATATTTAAATTTTGTCTTATAGCGGAGGGTTATTTTGGTCTTTTTATCTACACTTAACTAAAAATTTTAACGAATCTAATGTCAGGGATCAATCGTGTTACGGTTTGACAAACAGTGGAATTAAACTGTAATTCTCAAAAGTTGAGACCATATTGCAATATGAGCAAACCAAAAGGACCAATAGTGTAATTAACACAATTTTTTATAAATGTTAATATTTTAAAATTAACTAACCTAAAAGTTTCTAGTTAATGGTTATTGTTTTCAAATTTAAGCTAAAGTAGAAAGTAAAAATTATTATTCTTTTCAAATTTAACCTGAAGTAGGAAATAATAATTAATAGTGAAGAAAATTTAAAGGATGTATATATGCTAATCAAGTTTTATAATCATTCAAAGTAAGTCAAATTAGAAACAAATAAAGGTTAAATAGTAACTAAGTCACACATGCTTCCTTTTATTTTAAACCTTTTATACTATTCAGGAAACATTATTATAAGATGAAATATCTAATAATAAAAGTGAAATGATTTACGAAGACACTTTTTCTCTTTTTGTAATCTAAACTAGACACGAATTATCTTCTTTGTTTAGAAAAATCTAGTGATTACGTATGTTAACGTACAGAAAACTAAAAGAAAAAACTGAACATTTCAATGATAGAAGCTAAAATCCATTTTGAATTGATCAGCAAACTTAAATTCGGTTTGGGTAAAACATTATATTGTTAGAAGGTTCAATCCATCTCTTCTCATACAACTTCCACAAAAAAATATTCAGATATGTTACTCAGGTGTACATTGATTAATGGCTATTCTTTAACCCTATTATCAGAGTAGACAACAAACATATGTGTTATTTATTATGTATATATAGCTTCTTGGGGGGAGGGAGGGCCCCGCCCCCCCTTTGTTTTTCGTCAAAGTGTAATTTTCGGCTCGATAGTGTAAATTTTTTGTCCGGTAATGGAAATTTTTAATAAATATAGAGTCCGCCCCCCCTAAAATAGTTTATTTTCGCCCCCACCCCCTCTAAGCTTTGGTTCAAGCTCCGCGTTGTATATAGTATGTACATAGATATATATGTATGTACGTATTAGGTATGTATGTAGTACTTACAAATGTATGGATATATAATATATATATATATATACACACACGTACGTACGTCGGAATTCGATTATTTGAGTATAAGTATTAACTGTGCTTTGAATTGATCAGCAGGTTAGAAAGGAGAAATTAGGAGACAGAATTGCAGCACTTCAGCAGTTGGTGGCTCCTTTTGGCAAGGTAATGTTTTCTATCTTCTCTCATCACTTAAAAGTTGGTAAGTAAGTTGTTTGTTTATTATAAATAATTATTTTAAACTTCTTGACTAAGTTAATTATTTTTCCTCAATAGTTTCTTTATTATTCGGAAAGTTTAGATGCACCGTGGGGGATTTGGAGAAAACGGACCTAACCGTGACGGTTTGGGCTAACCGTGACCGTTAGGTCAGGTGTAGCAACCAACCGTCACGGTTGGACCTAACCGTGATGGTTAGGCTTCAGAGAATGTTCTACACCTCGGGATTGGGTTAATTATTGTGGAGTGTCCCTTTTTTTTTAGAGTTGGGTTTTAGGGTTTGGTGGTGGTGTATATGTCACGGTTTGGCCAAACCGTGACATATTAGTTTGGGTTTTTTTAGAGTTGGGTTTGTGTTATTTTTATTTTAAACACAGTTAAACCTATTCCGAAAACAAGAAACAATGGGTTTGTGTCTGCAATCCTTTTAGTTTATAATTTAACTTTTTAGTTTATAATTTTTTAATCAAATTTCAATTTGTAAAAATCGATTTTATTATTAATGTGACGGTATGTGTTAATTTTTTATTATCAAAATACGAGTTTGTAAAAATCGGTTGTTATTATTAATGTGACGCTTGTGTTTTTTTGTGACGTTACGACTTTGTAAAAATCGGTTGTCCTATAAATTATCATAACATTATATACAATTACATAACAAGGGTTCATACATATACAATTAACATTATCAAAATTACAAACATTGTATATAATTACCATTACGAACAAACAAACAAACACAACCAAATATAGAAGCCATCATAAATACAACAAAAGCATTATAACTAAAACTGCATATATAAATACAACGGGTTTGTACATACAAAAAGAAACAAAATACAAACAAAATATCTATCTAACCCGCCATGTCAGCCCCTCGAATCAAAGCCGTGGTGTAGATCGGCTCTCGGTCTCCTCCTCGGTATAGAGGCTGCAGACTACAGCGAACCGTATAAGGGACATGCGATGCAGGACCCCAAACATCCTGAAAAAACCTCCGTGTCCAAACGACCCTTGGCGATGTCATCCTCGTCTAGCTCCGGTAATCCCTACGCACGCGGACGGAAGGTGAATGTGCGGTAAAACTCTATTACGAGCTCTCGATGTGCGGGCAAATCCATGCTAAACATCTGCTCCCACGGGCTATCATCATCGATAATCTTCATAAAGCTCCCATGCTCGCCAAGGAGATCTAACCACTCATGTGAAAAAATGGTCCCCGGTGCTGGCAGTCGTCCTCTCAAGGTCCTGAACCGCTAAAATGTCGTAGTCCCCTCTTCGAACTGAAGATGCGGGTAGTCGTCAATCCCGGGAATAACTCAGGGTGCCGGTAGATGTGCATCCATATCTGAGCATAAATCCATATTTATTATTAGTTATAATGTTTATTAAATTGACGGTTGACGGTAACGGTTAAAGGTTAGGTTTACGGTTATGATTATGATTATAATTATTATTATTATTATTATTATTATTATTATTATTATTATTATTATTATTATTATTATTTGTTATTATTATTATTATTATTATTATTATTATATTATTATAATTATAAGTATAATTATTATTATTACTATTAGTATTTTTATTATTATTATTATTATTATTATTATTATTATTATTATTATTTAATTATTATTACTATTATTTTTTATTATTATATTATTATTATTATTATTATTTATTATTATTATTATTATTATTTTGCTATTTTTATTATTATTATAATTATTTTTATTATAATAATAGTAATAATTATTATAAGTTGTGTGAGGAAGTATATGAGTTGTGTCTAGCAGTCTCATACTGTGATGTATTGGAGTCCGCTCTTCTTTGTTGCTCCTTAAGATTCGGACGACCACGTATGTCATGATGCATCTCAGGCTCTTTAAGCTTTGAATTGCTTGAAAACAAAGAGTAGTACATTTTCTTAAACAGTTTTTTTTTACTTGAGGATTGGGAGATGACATGACCTTTTGTTTCAATTCATCAAATTTCTTATCGTAGTCGGGTTCAAGCGGCATGACGTACACCGGCTCGAAATCAAGCTGTAAGGCCCCGTTCCCGAGAAACCCCACAGCTGGTCATTCATAGCACCTTACACATTAAAATACATTGAAGAAATAAATCATGCCATCGAAATTGTTAAATAAAAACCATTTTATGCATTAATGATAACTTTTACCAAGAAATACATTATTATTACAAGTTTCAAAAGGAACATTTGGTTGTATTACAAGACAACAATATCATTTCTACACTTCATGGATACCAGTCTTCATTGGTCAATCACAAAGATTAGACCCCAGATGTGCATCCTTTGGGCTGAAGCAGCCGCACATCAGTTGAGCAAACGACACCCAGGGTCGTGAACCTCCATTCATTTTGCTTGCAAGACTTTCCATTCATCATACGGGCCGGGGGGGGGGGGGTAACATTCATTAAGTTTCACTATCTTTCTTTTATTTCTTTGTGACCACTTGATTATAAATAATACTTTTAAGATATCCATTGCGTTATAATCACATAACATGAAATAGTAAATATTATCCATAACAGCAGCAACTCAAAAGAAAAGAATAAAACAACAGCGTTGGAATTCACACTACATACCCAGTTCACAATTAACTAACTAACTAACTACACCCAACACATGCAACTTAATAAACATACAATTCGAGCCTCTGAACTTATGCTAACCATCAATTAGAAAGCATAACACTAATGCTATACTTCCAGAGGCAAACATATGCTTTGGAAGATTTCAAGCTTCGGAAAAAAGCAAACATAAGTTTCGGAAGGAAACTTGTACTTCGGGAGAAAACAAGCTTTGGAAGAGAAACAAGCTTCGAAAGAAATAAACTTCGAAAGAAACTAAGCATCGGAAGAAACCAAGCTTTGTAAGTTTTGCAAACATAAGCTTCAGAAGAAATAGGCTTCAGAAGAAACTAAGCTTCGGAAGTTTTGCAAACATAAGCTTCGGAAGAAAATAAACACCAGCCACTTAATTTCTATTCTCAAAATATTAGAGTAAACCTAAATGTTCACAGCGCATGAAAATAGGTATACAACGGACGACTAAGGTTCATAGCAGATGACTAAAGTACCAAGTGTCCACAGCGGACAGCCAAAGTCCACAGCGGACGAGTTAAGCACTTAAGTGTCTATAGCAGATGACATGTTCACCACATACGATCCAACGTATGTAGTTTCTAGTCCCAAGCATCATCTTAAGCGTATTCATAACATAGATCTACCAGATTAACACTTAAAACATAACAAGCAACCATACAACATCATAGAAATCTTTTAAAACATACATCTTTTGAAAACATTTATATTTTTCATGGAAAAACATAGTTGGTTTATAAAACATCAGTTTAATATGCATATTAGCCCAAACAAGTTGAAAACATGTAAAAGAGGGGATCTAGAACTAACCTTAACAGCTTTCGAGCAAAAACACCACAAACCCGAGAGCAAAGCAGGAGGTCTAACACCTAAACACACTAAAAGGAGTAACTAAACACACAGAAACACACAGGAAGCTATCTAGAAGCTTAACCCGACCAAAATCCGAGAAGAAACACGATTAAATCTTACCTTTTGGGAGAATTCTTCTGCTTTCTCACTCTAGAACCGGTGGGAGTTATTTTTCTCTCTCTACAGTCGTACGTTGAGTGCATGGGAGAGAAAGTATGGACGGCCATATCTTCTTTTAAACTCCATTATGGGCCGGTTTGGTCCTTGTACACTTTTGACTCATGCCTTTCTGAAATAACTCCCATTTGCTCCCTTACTTTTCTTTTCTTTTCTTTTTTTTTACCCCCTTTTTTTGAAACTTCCAGGTGTTACACAAGCTTCCTCCAGTGTGGATCTACCGCATCGAGTGGAATACGTATGCCTAGATTTAAATTATTAGTGAAAAATATGCATCATGTAACAATGGTAAAAAAATGTATTTCAAGTATATATTACCTTCCCGGAAGTATACCTCCAAACGACAAGCACATGGCAAGCCCATGGACGTGGACAACTGATGTCCACATGAACCCCCTGACTCCTGAATCATTTCCATTTTTATCAACTCTGATTCCAGGAGGCTAATGCAAAAAATAGATACCTTATAATGCAATTTTGAAAACAATTGTTGTCGATGGTCTTTTTTAATCTTCACACTGGACACCCCAAATGTTTTACAAATTTCAATCTCCTGGCCATGCAGGAGGTCACAGACATATCCAACAAGTGTGTGGAACGAATTATTGGTCCCTGTGAGGTAACTCTTTAAGTTAGCGTGTTGCCCCTCAACCCTATTAGTTGTATATTCACCAAAGTTGAGGCGGTTGTACATCCAACAAGTAACAAATTTCTCTTTGTACGGCACCAACCAAATATTCCAAACATATTTTCACAGCTCCGAAAGAAATAACAAATTTTATAAAATGAACAAATAGATTATTAGAGTAACAATAACTATGAAATTCTTACCATGTTTACCATCTTCATTTAACGTTTCTTCCATCTTCATGCAATTGTAATCGTATGCCTTTATGGGAGACGAACACACGACCTTCCACCAGTATGGAAAATTCTTCCACATTTCGGTTTTGAAAAGGATGTTCCACCTTCTCTTGATATTCTCCCTAACGTGCCACCTGCATAGGTTTTTAGTAGCACTCGGGAACACGTGTCACACGCGCTCATCAGGGCCAGGCCCCTGCCTGTGATAATAACGCGGGGCTCCACACACCCATCGAGCATATCTCTAATCTGCTCCAAGACCCATGTGAAGTTGTCCTATCGTTCCCTCGATATAAATGAGTGCGCAATACAAAACGACTTCAACGTTGACGTAACGCCAATAACCTGAACAAACGGAATGTTGTACATGTTGGTCTTGTACGTCGTGTCTATCAACATCACGTGCGGGAATGCATGCCATATTTTGTATGAGGTAGGATGACAAAAGAAAACATCTTCCATGGCCTTAGTTGCTGGATTCTTCTGTGTTTCATACACAAACTCTTTAGATTCTAGTAGGTTTTCAAGTTCCTGCATTGGTGTCATGCTTTTTTTCCCCTCAGCCTTAAACTTCGATGTCAGATTGTATATGTCTTGAACAACATAGGCGCTATCGAGAAACTGCTCCCTTACGGCTGAATGGATGTGTCGTGGCCGCACGTGCTGCCTGTGTAACTTCTCGACAAGATCAATTTCTTTGGCTGTTATCTTCCTAAGATGCGTGTGGCCCTCCTCGTACACAACAAGATCGTGGTTGTGCTTCTCATTTCTCACCTCCAACATCCAACTGTCACTCTTTCCTATGTACTTCCCTAGGAGTTTAAAGGGGCATCCTTTATTTATGCTCCCAGTACGCCTGCTTGTGCTAGTGAATTTAGGTTCACCGCTACGATTGCATAAGAGTTCCACATCCTTTTTTCGTGACCGACCCACCACAATGACGCACCCATGCTCGTGTCCTCTCATTTTAGCCCACTTCTC
This sequence comes from Flaveria sonorensis, assembly GCA_025506505.1. Taxonomy (NCBI): domain Eukaryota; kingdom Viridiplantae; phylum Streptophyta; class Magnoliopsida; order Asterales; family Asteraceae; genus Flaveria; species Flaveria sonorensis. The sequence goes on along the minus strand of JACCIY010000242.1, from coordinate 53,216 downwards.
CAAGTCCTCACGAGAATCAAAATGCTAAAAAAGTTATAAAGCCAGAAATAAAAAACAATGTATAAAACAAATAAGTAAATAATTTAAACAAAACCATTGAAAACTCTTCGTACTTTGTTGGTTTTATAAGAAACCGTAGCCTTTCTTATCCGATCCTCATCCCCATCGTGCTCCGCGGTGTCCCTATGGTTTTCTTTGAGGTAAACCGAACCGTCACTCTTATCTGTGTCATTCCCATTAAAAGTATCCGACACATGTGTAACTTCTGGTTCTGAATGGTACGGGGGAGTCCGTAATGTCCATGATCCGGCACTGTTTGTGAGTGGTACGGGGCATGTCCATAATCCGGCTCTGTTTGTGAGTGGTATGGGTTCGGGGCATGTCCGTAATCCAGCTCTATTTGTGAGTAGTACGGGTTCGTGGCATGTCCGTAACCCGTCGGTCCAAATAATGAGTTGTACGCCTCTTCAGCAAATGTGTTCGATGGGTTGGTTTCCTCCACCCCCCACGAAGAGTGACTGCCGTATACGTAATATTCCTAAAAAAGGTAATGGTTGGATATTTCAAATAAACATTTATAATAAAATAGACACTACTTCAACCTGGTTCGAATCTTCGATAGGTGGCTCCTCATTCAAATCTGGAAGCTTTGGCTTTTGATAACGATCTCCCGAACCCGACATTGTTTTCGAATTATATGTTTTTGGAACAATGAAGTTTTTTTCGTGATGGTTCGTGATGGTTGGTTGCATGAAACCATGAAGTGCATGTATATAGAAAAATCTGAACGAGAAACTGTCACGGTTTGGCCTAACTGTGACGGTTCGAAGTGGTAGGTACCCGAGTTTTATGGAACTTTCAGTCAACATCAAGTCTACCTTGTATCCTAACCATGACGGTTAGGACAAACCATCACATTTTGTTTCAAACATGTGACTCTTTATCAGTATACTTTTGTTGGGACTGTTTTTGTTTCATACCCGTGCCTCTTTATACGTGACGTTTAGGTCAAGCTGTCACGTTTAGGTTTCAAACCCTCACGTTTAGGCCTAACTGTCACAGTTAGGTCTGGTGTCTCTTCAAAAATACATGCGGTGTCCCCAGCACCACCCTTATTAATTTATTATAGCTACCCTTTTCTAGCAATTTCTTTTAAGTACTACCATTTTCATGACCCAAATGATATACATTTTTCTTAGGTATTAACAAGTTCTTTTCAAATAGTAAATCAAAAAGTTAAGATTGATAATGTAAATAGATCATAAATCGCCTCTTACTTAAATTAATGATTTACACTTACATGACTACATTCACTTGTTAATTAAGACATGCACATATTATGTACACATAGCTAACTTGTTAATTAAGACATGCACATATTATTACACATAGCTAACTAGTTAAATCATTAAACTTCAATATTATTATATTTACGCAAAACAATTTTTTGATCCACTAAATTTATGATTTTCAATATATACAAATAAGAATGTTTAGTTAAAAAGGGGAATTACCTATATCCCCCTCTCCACCCTTGAAATTACATATTTCCTCTAGAAATAGGTTCAAATACAAAATGTATTTTTGCTACAAAGTGTGAGAAGACACAATGAGTCAAAAAAAAATCACAAAAAAAATTATAACACACAATCTAAATCGAATTTCAAAAAGTAATTCCGAGCTTTTGTTCCCCAAGCCGTCCTCACTGAAAAAAATAAACGAAAAATAAAAAAATAAAAAAATTAACGTTTTCTTATTGTGTCATTTATGAAAGACACAATGATGTCATTGTGTCATAAAAGACACAATTAAATTTATTTTTTTTTATTTTTTTTCTGATAGGAGACGACGAGAGGAACAGAAATTTCGAAGTAGTTTTTTGAAATTCGATTTAGATTGTGAGATATAATTTTTTTGTGACTTTTTTAGACTCATTGTGTCTTCTCACACTTTGTAACAAAAATACACTTTGTAGAATAACCTCACCCTTTCCTCAAAACACAAGTTTTCAATGCATAAGTATAATGTTTTTTAAGCATGATTTGGGTATATTTATAATTTTACAAGTTTACAGATAAATACATACAATTGCCCCTAGTTAAAAATAGTAGGGGTTGGGTTCCCGGTGATAAATAATATAACTCACAATCAAATGATTGTGATATCTAGTATTGACGGGTTTTACAAACTTGATTAATTTATCCTATAAAATCTAGGCGTGTTTAAAAAAATATGAATATAAAACATAAATAAAATAATATATAAAATATAAAAATAAGAAAAATGAGAAAAAAAGAAAAAGATGAAGAAGTTAAAAACAGTATCTTGAAACATGGGTACCAGCAATGTGAATCTGAGTGCGCTAATTATAATATTTAAAATAGTCGGTTAATTAGTTTTTGAATTTAAAGTGCACGTATTTATTAATCAGTTTGATGCTTTCTGACCCATACTAGCTAGCTTAGTTATTTATTTTATTAATATAAAATTGTGTTGGAGAATATTTGCAGACAGATACAGCATCGGTGCTGATGGAGGGCATCGGATATATAAAATTCTTACAAAACCAAGTCGAGGTATATCTTCCATTTCTCCAAAACATTCTTCTTGCTTTTCTCAGTTAATGTTTATTTGTTTTGCCCCATAAATTATAAATTGATTTAATCATTATTTATTACATATTCATTTAAAGGCTAATTAGTTTAGTAAATTAGTATGTCGATCATAGAGTGAAATAAACACAACATTGTGCATGTGTGATTCTCAAATTCATTTAACCACGTATTACTTTCGAGTTGTAAAGTATATAATATATGTCTCCTAGTTATACATGAATTAACATGAATTCGGTTCGGTTAAACATGAATTAGCATATAAATTTCGATATGTAATTAAACATCATTGATAATTTGCAGACGTTAAGCGTGCCATACATGAAGTCAACACACAAGAACAACAGACTTCCGACACAAGGGGTAAGAAACTTCATTTTCATTTTTGTTAGTATTAATAGCTTTTGTAATATAAAAAACTTGATAAATATAGGGTGATTATTTAATGCATATTATGTATAGATAAAGTGAGAGAGAGAAATTAATCACTCCTTAGAACCGACTCAGAGTTATAACGGATATATTTTTCTAGGATCGTATTAGCGTCTCCATAAATATAGAACTTGTTTGGTAGTAAATGGTTCTATATCGTTATATATATGGCCAATATTATTTGTTTTTATTTATTTGGAATCCATGTGTCCCTTATCAAGGAAATAAAATTCGCATCTATATAAACAACCTTGTTTAAACAAAACCATATATACAAGATATATAAAATAAAATTTGGCAAAGGATTAAAAAGGTATCATATTGTCGCAAAGAGCAATTGGAGTGATAAAGGTGCTTTATTCTCAAACATCAAGTATTCAAATCCTACAAGTAACCAGATAGTGAACTAGATTAGAAGCTAAAAAAATATAATTAGTCATACTTGTACTTCCCTAATAATATCAATTACATCATTTTATTTATATACCTTTAAACATTTGTTAATTTGAAACAAGAGGGAAATAGCACAAATTGACAAATCGATATATATGTTAAATTGTTCCATAAGATCATGACATAAATCAATTAGTTGAATCGAGTTTTCTTTCATTTAGTTACAAGATCGAGCTTTCGTATGTGATTGTTTATTATCTTAGTGTATGTAGATAATAGTGCAATGACCTTTTTTTAACCAACTTATGTATACTTCAATTAATACTTATGTATTTTGCTTTCAGGGTTCAGGGGAGGGTGGAAACGAAGATGCTAAAAGAGATCTTAGAAGTCGAGGCTTATGCCTCATACCACTATCATGCTTGTCATATGTTACTGATAATGGAGGAGGTGTTTGCCCAGCGCCATGATCGATTTCAAGTCAGTGTCACTCGCATTCACTTAACTTTCAAGTGGTTGTGATCGTATTTGTAATGATAAGAAACTAGGTTGGGCACAATCAAGCATATATATGGCTAAATCTTAAGAGGCTTGGTCAATTGGATGCATTAAGAAGGTTACGAGTATGTTATATTTTTTATGTAAAAATGGAGCAAATCTGGTCATCTTTAAAAAGAACATATTTAGGATGGCCATGTTTGATCCATTGATTAGTAATTGAATATGTTTTTGTTAACGCGGTTGAACTTAATGTACTAGAAGGGTGGTCGGCGGTTGAAGAACCAGTCATATAAGATAAGAGATGTTCTTCATGTTCGCCTTAGTTAATTATGATAAGTAGAGTGTCCAATCATTTAATAGATGGTGTTTTAATAGATGGTGTTAAGATGAAATTGATTATTCACCAAGTTACCAAAATAACCTAAATTAAAATTTTGGATTGATAATTGGCTTCAAGGAAAACTTAGAATGCTGTGATTTTGTAAAAAGATAAGTAAATGAAAAATTAATTTGTGAGCAATAATTAAAATAAAGCGCTCATGTATTCAAAAGCAAACCATTTAATCTAGTTAGTAGTTACAATCAAATTGGAAAATCACATAGATATGACCTTCTTGATTAACTTGTTCAAAAGATAGATATAAGACTTAATAACTTGATTTTGTTGATTAACAATCCTAAACCAAGTATTGACACCGTTAAGATTTTATCACAATAACTACCAATTAAACTTTAATGAATTCAACCGATTACCATTTATTAATAAATCAAGACCAATAACTAATGGAATACTAATCAAATACAATATACTCATATTAGTTAATCGCACCAATAAAAACGCATAAATCTAATGAAACGAATAATTAGACCAGACTCATGTCTAAAATAATTAAACAAAAGGTTAATATGATTACTAACACTAACCCTACACCCGCCAATAGTCAAAGAGGATTTATCATAGCATCTTCATGGAACAATCTTCAAATCTTGATTCGGGAATGACTGCATGAGGGGAATCATGATCGAATGTCATCTTCACACTAATAATTGCCTGATATTCATCCAAGCTGCTTCAGGAAGGGTACTTTTTGTGACCCGGTTTTTGGTAGCTAAATAGATGACAAAATCTGTCACAAACACTAAAAAACATAGGATGCAACATAATTTATGCCACGCCCGTCGTAGTATTCACCACCGTCGTCATTTTATTTCATTTCCATTCTGTTGTATACTGCAACTTACGCCACACCCAACCTAGCGTAAAACACGTTGGGTTCATCTCATTCTTCGTATCTTACTTTTTTGTGCACCTCTAGTCCCTATACTATTTGTATGTTTGCATTCTAAACCTTCTAACTTGTATATTCTTCGTCATTTACGTGAAATCAATAATGACAAAGTTAAACTGTTTCATAAAGTTATACTATTTAAAACATATAATTAATTATTATAAGCACACCTAAACCACAAAACCATCAAAAGGTCATCTATGGTTTTATGTCATTACATAGTTTTACCATTAGGGCATGGTTGATGGCAGAATAAAAAGTTCAAGAGTATTAAAATAAAAGAAATCATTTAATTCACATGATAATATCAAAACTTATAATGTAATAGTATAAAATAAAAAAATAAATTAAACACAATCAAACCTAATGATTGAATTAACTCAGTCCTAAAACAATGTCTTGTGATAAAACATGTGAATCCGGTTCCAATCACTACTTGAATATTCATATGAGGAAGATTTTTCAAACCAATGAATCTATCATTGCTACCGTGTTTGCATGAATTAATAATTGTGTTACCATCTAGTTTATCTAACTATGAACGCATATTTGTAAGTAATAACATAGCATGCATAGAATTAAATTTTGAATTGAGTAAATTGCATGAATAGTCCCTGTGGTTTGAATCATATTTTGGATTTAGTCCTTAAACTTTTAATGTTATGAGTATAGTCCCTAAAAATTATATTTTCTTTCATATTTGATCCAAAAAGTTAATAGGAGTTATCTTTTCTGTTAAATCAGTATAAGTTTACTCTTTAAACCTTATTTAAAAATTAAATTCCAAATACTAACATAATCTAATCCCTCGATTTTTGTAAACCCACAAATAACAAACCGAACAACATCAAATGAACTTTCATCATCTAGTGTGTAAACTGTGATGGAACGGGAATTGAAGTAACTTGCGAATCAAAAGGTTCGGTAATTTCTCTTATAGGTACGTTTAAAGACTCGTCTTCATGATTAATCCATTGTGTTATCCTTAGATTATAGTAGGGTACTGATTATAGTGGATTAGTAGGTTGTTTGGGTTTTGGAATTACCTAGTTGAGAGTGGGTGGACATGACATGGATGTCCTATTAAGAAGCTTGTGCTTTCACGGAATGTTGGAACAAGCTTTCTGAGTGTTTAGTAGAAGTTCTTGAACAGGCTTGTGCTCTCACGAAATGGTTTTCGTGTTTTAGAGAGGCATTTCACTAAAATTAATAATAAAAATAGTTTTAATCTCAAACTGAAAATCGTTAAGCATTTAAGTTATCACACCCCATGTTCCACCTCGAGAAGCCTTAGACGATCTTCCACCAGCCATCATCTAATCGCTATAAGATTCAAACACCAACACGGTCATTCAAGGTAATAGCTCAGTTTATGTTAAGTATAGTAAGTCCCTAATTACAGTGGCCAGTTATGATTAGCCACTTACTTTACTCTTCATCTCCCGAGCATTTCCTATCCTGACTACATTAGTATTCAAATCTATTAAAAGCACATAAATCAGTAGCACACGCACATAATGCCGTTAACATTAAGAAAAGAATTACCTGATGGCACGTAACTACTCGGGCTGGCATCCCTCCATTCGGTCCCATTCTCAGTTTAACTTTAGGTTTTGAAAATATTTACCTATTTCTCTTAAACTTTGGCTCTGATACCAACTTGTAAGGTCCCGTTCCCGGAGACCTCACAGTTGGTCAATCATAGCATTATACATATAAAACATTACACATTTCATAAAATTTCCGCAGCGGATCAATTAACAAAAACCATTCATCTCATTAATAATTACTGTTGTAAAGCAATACATCATTGTTTTGTTGAGTCACAAAAGACCTTTTAATTGCATTACAAAACAACAATCTCATTAAGATCGAACGGATGCCAGTCTTGCCCCGATAAGTAGCTTCCCCCGCATGCCATCCTCAGCAACAATTACCTGCCAACTGAAAATGCATAAAAGTTAGCGTTGCTGAGTGAGTTCTAGTTTTAAAACGTTTAAAATACCTTGTAAGATTTATATATGAAAATATTCTTTTCAATAAAATATTTCATTTACTTTCGCACGTGAGCATTCAGCATACATACATCAAGCTATAATCTTGATTATCTTTCATTATCTCATGCATTCATTCGTTTCGTACTTTTCATTATCTTCCACTATTTCTAGATCCTGTCATAACTTTACCCCCATCGTTGGGCACAAAGCCACCTCATTCTCAGGGTTAAGTGACAAGGACCCCGTTTCGTACATATGGATCAATCACTAAGACTGGTCCCCTGTGTGTGAACCCTCATGGGTTAGCAAAGATCGCACACTATAAGACACACAGTTGAGCTGGCAACACTCAGTGGATTGTGAACCTCCTTAAATTTTGCTTGCAAGACTTTTCATTCATTTATTATGTTCCACTGTGCATTAGTCATTAATCTTTCACTTTCTTTAAGGATAATACTTTGCGTATACGAATATAATCACACCATGTATAGTCACATGATAGATACATAATAGGGAACATAAGAACAGCCCAAAAACATGCAAAACATAAACAATTACAACCATCAAAACATCCCAGAGAAATTCCTTAAATTTCCTTTTTTCAAAATTTCAGAATATTTTCTAAGTGTTCTAGACGCATGAGCACTATACAGACGCATGAGTACTGCTTGGGTGCATGAGAACTATGCGGGCACCTGGGAGAACTTCTGGGCGCATGACTACTATATGGGCGCATGTACTTACACTTAGTCACTGGGCAGTAGGCGCATGAGGAACTTAGGCGCATGGGTGCTATTGGGGCGCATGACCTAACAGTTAGTCTATTTTGATAAAAATTTCAGGCGCATGAGGTACTGTTCAGGCGCATTAGCCCTATTTGGGCGCATGAACCACTCTTATGTTTTTCTAAGTCAAATTTTTCAGGCGCATGATCCCTATTTGGGCGCATGACCAGCAGTTGTGCATATTTTAGACTTATTTCCAAACCCAATCTGCATTCTAACTTGTTCTAAGCTTGTATCCATCATTCTAAGCATAAAGAACACATATACAACTATAAATACAAACATAAACACACATATACATACGGGTACATATTAAACCGTTGTAAAACATTTTAATTAATTCATTTTCAGCCCCAAAAGTTTAAAAATACATAAAAACAGGGGTCTAGAACTCACCTAATACAACCAACACGGAAAACTCCTCCAAACTTGTGTGCACGAGAGTTCAAACACCTAAAACACACCAAAACAAACAACCGAACGCATAGAACACTTAAAAATCGATTTCAAGGTTAAAGCCCAACAAAACCGAACAAATAATCACATATAACACTCACCAATTGCGAAAACCAGCCTTTCTTCTTTCCAAAACCGAGAGAGCACTTCAGTTCTTCTTCTTCTTCTTCTTTTGTCGAAAAGCAGCAGGTTGTGGGTGTAAAAATGGGCGGCCATACTCAAATATTAATAAAATATTTGACTTTTGTACTTTTTACATATAACCCCCTTCCACTTTTGCCCCTTTTTGTTTTCTTCAAGATACTTTTCTTTTCTTTTTTTTTGACGAGAAATTTCGGGTGTTACAAGTCTACCCCCTTAAAGAGGTTTCGTCCCCGAAACCTGTCACTCTTCGAACAGCTGTGGGTAATATTGTCTCATTTCTTCTTCAGTCGCCCACGTAGACTCAGAACCCTTTCGGTGTTTCCACTGCACACGCACAAGTGGAACCACTTTATTATGCAGCCTCTTCTCCTTACGATCGATGATTGCCACTGGTTGCTCTACATAATTAAGCAGTTCGTCCACCTCGATGTCTTCCAGTGGTACAATCATATCCTTATCGGCTAAGCACTTTCTCAGGTGAGATACATGGAATGTTGGGTGAATTCCACTTAACTCATCAGGCAGTTCTAATCAAAAGGCCACCTCTCCTACTCGTGCAATAATCCGGAAAGGCCCTATGTATCTTGGACTGAGCTTACCCCTTTTCCTGAATCGGATGATCCCCTTCCAAGGTGAGACCTTCAACATGACTCTATCACCCACATTGAACTCGATTGGTCTACGCCTTTTGTCGGCATACGACTTCTGTCTATCCTTGGCCGCCTTCATAAAAGCTTTGATCTTTTCTAACTTCTCTATCGTAGCCTCGATCACCTTAAGACTTCCCAACTCCTTCTGCCCGATATCTCCCCAACACACGGTCATTCTACACCTTCTACCGTATAGCATCTCATATGGTGGCATACCAATGCTGCCATGATAACTATTGTTGTATGACAATTCCGCTAACGGTAAGTGATCATCCCAACTTCCTCCAAAGTCGATCACGCATGCTAAGAGCATATCCTCGAGCGTCTGAATCGTCCTCTCAGATTGACCATCTATCTGAGGATGGTAAGCTGTGCTGATGTGTAGCCTCGTCCCCATCGCATCATGGAATCTCTTCCAAAATTTTGATGTGAATCGGATGTCACGGTCCTACACGATAGACCCGGCACACCATGACGAGTTACAATCTCTTTGATAAATAGATCCGCCAGTCTCTCGGATGAATACGTCTCACGGATCTGTAGGAAGTGAGCACTCTTTGTCAGACAATCAACAATCACCCATATGGTATCGTACCCCCTTGCCGTACGAGGTAACTTCGTGATGAAGTCCATGGTGATATGCTCCCACTTCTACTCCGGTATATCCAACGGTTGGATCTTCCCATAAGGCTTCTGATGTTCTGCCTTCACTTGCAAGCAAGTAAGGCACTTACTCACATACTCCACTACATCACGCTTCATACCCGGCCACCAGTAATCCTTCTTCATATCATGATACATCTTGGTAGCATCGGGATGAATGGAGTATCGAGTCTTATGAGCTTCATCCATAATTCATCCCCATAGGCCCCCGTAACAAGGGATCCACATCCGCCAGAAGCGGGTTCTAACTCCGTGAGTGTTTTCTCTCAACTCCACGGCTAGACCTCTCATCCTTTCAGAGTTAAGGCGATCTTCTTTCAGGGCCTCATCTTGAAATTCTTTGATCTGGGTCATCACGTCAGAGGTCATCACTAGTTGATAAGCTTTCACCCTGATCGGCTCGGGTCTCACTTTCCGACTAAGGGCATCTGCCACTACATTGGCCTTGCCCGGGTGGTAATGGATCTCATAATCATAATCTTTGATCAACTCCAGCCACCTCCTCTGCCTCATGTTGAGGTCCTTCTGCTTAAAGAAATACTTTAGGCTTTTGTGGTCCGTGAAGATTGTGCACTTCGTCCCGTACAAGTAATGTCTCCAAACCTTCAACGCAAAGGCCATAGTTGCTAGCTCCAAATCATGAGTGGGATAATTGACCTTGTGGATTTTCAGCTGTCGGGACGTGTAGGCTATTACCCTTCCATGTTGCATCAACACTCAGCCCAATCCCGAATAAGAGGCATCCAAATATACCACTAAGTCTTCACTCCCTTCGGGTAATGTCAAGACAGGAGCTTGAGTCAATCTCGTCTTTAACTCCTTGAAAGCATCCTTCTGTTCTTGACCCCACACAAACTTCACATCCTTGCGAGTTAGTTTAGTCAAAGGTGAGGCTATCTTGGAAAAGTCTTGAATGAATCTCCTGTAGTAGCCCGCCAATCCCAAGAAACTTCGAATCTCGGATGGCGTCTTTGGAGACTTCCATTGCATCACTGCCTCAACCTTCGCCGGGTCTACCATAATTCCTTGTGAATTCACCACGTGACCCAAAAATAGGACTTCACGCAACCAAAAAGCGCACTTAGAGAACTTAGCATACAACTTCTCTCTTCTAAGTGTCTCCAATACTTCGCGTATGTGGCCGGCATGTTCTTCTTCATTTTTCGAGTAAATCAGGATATCATCAATAAACACAATCACCTATTTATCTAGCATTGGCCGACACACTCGGTTCATCAAATACATAAAGGCGGCTGGCGCGTTAGTTAGACTGAAAGACATAACGAGAAACTCGTAGTGTCCATAACGCGTGCGAAAAGCTGTCTTAGGAATATCCTGCTCCTTAACCTTCAACTGATGGTAACCAGATCGGAGATCTATTCGTGAGAACCAACTGGCACCTTGGAGTTGGTCAAACAAGTCAATTATTCTAGGCAAGGGATATCGATTCTTCACTTTTAACTTGTTTAACTCTCGGTAGTCGATACACATTCTCATACTACCGTCCTTCTTTTTCACAAACAAGACCGGAGCACCCCAGGGAGAGATGCTCGGTCGGATGAATCCTTTGTCCATCATCTCCTGCAGTTGAACCATTAGTTCCTTCATCTTGGTTGGAGCTAATAGATATGGTGCCTTGGCAACGGGTTGTGCATCGGGTATTAAATCAATCTGAAACTCAATCTCATGATCAGGTGGTACACCTAGTAAGTCTTCTGGGAACACGTCCGGAAAGTCACACACAACTAGTACATCAGGAAATTGTGGTACTAGCGCATCCATATCCTTCACATAAGCCAGGTAGGCACTACATCCATGTTTCATGCATTTCTCTGCCACTGCCATCGAGATCACCTTAGGCACCGTTGTCACTCGATCACCATGGATCATCACCAAGCTTCCATCGGGCGCAATTAATCGAATAATCTTTTTGCGACACACAATATTTGCCTCATAGGCTGCTAACCAATCCATCCCTAAAACTATATCAAATCTGCCTAGGGGCATCACAAATAGTTTAGCAGAGAACCTATGGCCTTCTAGTTCTATGTCGTAGTTTTCTATCATATCAAAAATTCTGGTGGACTTACCAATAGCAGTTTCTACTTTGAAGGGCTCGTCAATACTCCTACTACTAACCAATCCATCCCTAAAACTACATCAAATCCGCCTAGGGGCATCACAAATAGTTTAGCAGAGAACCTATGGCCTTCTAGTTCTATGTCATAGTTTTCTATCATATCAAAAATTCTGGTGGACTTACCAATAGCAGTTTCTACTTCGAAGGGCTCGTCAATACTCCTACTACTAACAAGCAACTTAGCACAGAAAGCAGCAGAAATGAAACTCCTACTAACACCAGAATCAAATAACACAGAGGCACAAGTTTGATTTACTAGAAACATACCTGACACGACGTCGGGGTCCACTCTGGCCTCCTCCCGGGTCATCGTGAATTCTCTAGCGCTTGCCCTCTGCCCTTCACTCTCCATCCTCTTCTTCGCCCCAGAACTCTCGGCCTTCCGCCTCTTGCAATCCCTGCTCACGTGACCCTCTTTACCACAGTTGTAACATTTTATAACCCACATACTTTTGCCACGTGGCTAGGCTTCCCACACTTGAAGCATACATTCGATCCCCACTTGCACTCACCAGTGTGCTCCTTCCCATATTTGCCACACCTCTTCATCCCCGAGCTTGATGACCCCACTCTTCGGTCATCCATTCTCATCCTCTTATTTTTTGGAGTGAAACCACCACGTCCAAACCTTTTCCCACTCCAGTGCTTGTCACCACCACCCGTCTTCTTCACCTCCACCACAGTCTCCTCCCTCTCATCATACAATCTACCCGTCAGGTCTACTACCGACCGAAAGGTACCTGGCCGGGCAGTACTCAAATGCCTATGGATATCAGCTGGCAACCCCTGAATGTACCTCTTGATTTTCCTTGACACGGCGTCACTTGGTCAGGCACCAATCTAGCCATTTTGTTGAACTTGGTGGTGTATTGCTGGTGGGTCATGGTTCCTGCCTCTAGCTATAGGAACTCCCTTTCGATCTTATCAAGCTCTCTGTGAGGACAGAACTCCTCGATTACCATCCTCTTCAACTCTCCCCATCTCATCTTTCCGATGGCTCTGCTGCCTTCGTCTTGGACAATATTGTCCCACCAACACAAAGCCGAGTCTACAAACGAGTGAGTGGCAAACTTCACCTTTGGTCCTCCCTACACTCAATAATCTCTGGCACCGCCTCCATCTCTCTTACCCAGTGGTGAGCAGCGGCAGCATTACCGTTGCCATTGAAAGTTGGGGGTTTGCATCGTTGGAGTGCCCCATACTACACCCCTTCACGGTTTCCCGCACTTCCACCTCCTCTTCATCACTGGAGGCTGCTATTCCAGCGTTCAGTTCCTCCTCCTCATCATGACTCCTCTCATTCCCCTTCTCCCAGTCGTAGTCCTTCTCTCCTCCTCCTTCTCCTTTCTCTCATCCTCCCTCACAGCACGGATGACTTCAGTCACTACAGACGGTAAGATTGACTGCATGGCTTGATGCACCTCCTCCACAATCGCCCCTTTACTGAGGCTCTTAAGTTAGCACTCTCATCACCGTCCTCGGATGATGAAGCCCAGGCTCAGCAGGAGCCGTCTCCGCAGTCTTAGCCTGGTTCCTTGCGGCCCGTGGTCTACCACTACGACCACCCCGTGTTCCACCTCGAGAAGCCTTAGATGATCTTCCACCAGCCATCCTCTAATCGTTATAAGATTCAAACACCAACACGGTCATTCAAGGTAATAGCTCAGTTTATGTTAAGTATAGTAAGTCCCTAATTACAGTGTCCAGTTATGATTAGCCACTTACTTTACTCTTCATCTCCCGAGCATTTCCTATCCTGACTAAATTAGTATTCAAATCTATTAAAAGCACATAAATCAAGTAGCACACGCACATAATGCCGGTTAAAATTAAGAAAAGAATTACCTGATGGCAAGTAGCTACTCGGGCTGGCATCCCTCCATTCGGTCCCGGAGACCTCACAGTTGGTCAATCATAGCATTATACATATAAAACATTACACATTTCATAAAATTTCCGCAGCGGATCAATTAACAAAAACCATTCATCTCATTAATAATTAATGTTGTAAAGCAATACATCATTGTTTTGTTGAGTACAAAAGACCTTTTAATTGCATTACAAAACAACAATCTCATTAAGATCGAACGGATGCCAGTCTTGCCCTGACGAGTAGCTTCCCCGCTTGCCATCCTCAGCAATAATTACCTGCCAACTGAAAATGCATAAAAGTCAGCGTTGCTGAGTGAGTTCTAGTTTTAAAACATTTAAAATACCTTGTAAGATTTATATATGAAAATATCATTTTCAATAAAATATTTCCTTTACTTTCGCACATGAGCATTCAGCATACATACATCAAGGTATAATGTTGATTATCTTTCATTATCTCATGCATTCGTTTGTTTCGTACTTTTTCATTATCTTCCACTATTGTTAGAACCTGTCATAACTTTACCCCCATCGTTGGGCACAAAGCCACCTCATTCTCGGGTTAAGTGACAAGGACCCTGTTTTGTACGTATAGATCAATCACTAAGACTGATCCCCCTGTGTGTGAACCCTCATGGGTTAGCCAAGATCGCACGCTATAAGACACACAGTTGAGCTGACAACCCTCAGTGGATTGTGAACCTCCTTAAATTTTGCTTGCAAGACTTTTCATTCATTTATTATGTTCCACTGTGCATTAGTCATTAATCTTTCACTTTCTTTAACGATAATACTTTACGTATTCGAATATAATCACACCACGTATAGTTACATGATAGATACATAATAGGGAACATAAGAACAGCCCAAAAACATGCAAAACATAAACAATTATAACCATCAAAACATCCCAGAGAAATTCCTTAAATTTCCTTTTTCCCAAAATTTCAGAATATTTTCTAAGTGTTCTAGGCGCATGAGTACTATGCAGGCGCATGAGTACTGCTTGGGCGCATGAGTACTATGCCGACGCATGACTCAACACTTAGGCGCTTGGGTAGAACTTCTGGGCGCATGACTACTATATGGGCGTATTTCATTTTGCCTTCGGAAGATTTTACACTTAACCTTCGGAAGACTTCATCTTGGCTTCAGAAGATTTTACACTTAACCTTCCGAAGTTTTCATCTTGGCTTCGGAAGATTTCATCCTGGCTTCGGAAGATTTTACACTTAACCTTCGGAAGACTTCATCTTGGCTTCAGAAGATTTTTCCCACTTGACCCAAGTCCACAGCGCATGAATGAAACACACTAAGTGTGTTCATAGCGGATGACTAAAACATTCTAAGTGTCCACAGCGGACAGCTAAGTCCATATCGGACAGCCAAGTCCACAGCGGACAGTCTAAATGTCTAAGTGTCCACAGCGGACACTTTATCCATGCTCAAGTGTCCACAGCGGACAACTAGTGTCCACAGCGGACACCAAGTCCATCACCTGCGATTCAGCTTATGCAGTTTCTAGTCCCGGACATCATTTTTACACATCTACTTAGCATGGATCTACCAGTTACACTCTTAAAACATCACTAATAATCATCCAACATCACATAAATCTGCTAAAAACATTCAGCTTTCATAAACATTCATACTTTCATGGAAAATCATAGTTTAGTAAAGAAACATCCTTTTAATATGCATAACGGCCCCAAACAAGTAGAAAACCAGTAAAAGAGGGGGATCTAGAACTCACTTAAACAGCTTTTGAGTAGAACACTGCAAAACCCGAGAGCAAACCTGGAGTTCTAGCACCTAAACACGCGAAAACAAGCAACTAAGCACAAAGAACTCGGTCCAGAAGCTTGAACCCGACTGAAACCTAGGAGAAAACGCCTTAAAATCTTACCTTTTGAAGATTTATTCCACTTTCTCACTCTAAAACCGGATGGGAGCTTCTTCTTCTCACTCTAGCAGAAAGTCATATGTCTGGTAGAAGAGGTATGGGCGACCATATCACTTTTTAAACCCATTATGGACAGGTTTGACTTTTACACCATTAACCCTTACTTTAAAATAATTCTCTTATTTTTTTTTCTTTTCTTTTCTTTTATTTTCTTTATTCTTCATTCTTTATTCTTTGTACTGAAATTTTCGAGTGTTACACATCGCCATCTGACCTATACTCGATCAAAACATCTTTTTCTTATGATTTATCATCTAAAGTCATATACATGCAAATATTCATACTTAATACACAATAAACCCTGTATTCATAAAAATATAAATTGTACGTTCAAATATAAACATCCCTATACGTTTAACATACATATAAAAGAGGTCATGTACAACTCATCTTTCTTCTTGAACTTGGAAAAAACCTAGTGTTAATATTTGTCGTCAACATTGGAATTGTAGCACCCAAAGATCTAACATTTTTCTTATTCCACCATATCTAAAGCTTAGCCAAGATCATACAAGGCTAGATCTAAGTATATCATACAAGCTTTGTATTTAAAAATGTCAATCTGTTGTTTAAAGAGTAACTTTCTCCCTCTTAGCCTTTCTTTCCTTGGTTGCAGCTGAAGTAACAGCAAGGGAAGGTCAGTTGGCGGCCACCTTTCCTTATACTGGGTAATTTTAAGGCATGTTACTCTCTACAACCCATTTGCTCCATTAAAGTCTCACTTGTTACACGATAGCCCTCATCCTTTTTAAGCGAGGCTTATACAAGATCTTAGGGTCTTACAAGACTTTCTCCGTATTTTATTACGTCCTTCAAACTTGTTATTCATCAAACAATTGTGGGCAATGTTGTTTTATTTTATCTTTAAAATCTATGTGGCTTCTGATACTCTTCTATGTCTTCACTAAACATTGACTTGTTATATCACCTTCTTTCTTAGTCTTTTCGCTTTCCTGTCTAGTATAGCCACCCGCTCACATCATCAAGCAATTCATGTGTATCTTTATTAGCTAGACAAATACGTAAATATGACACGAGAAGGTGGAATGAATTCCACTCCACTCCTCTAGTAACTCTAATTTGTAAGTCATAAACCCGACGCCGGCCACACTCTTAAATGGTTCAATATATCTTGGACTTAGTTAGTCTCGCTTTAGGAAGAATTATATCTTTCCATGATGAGACCTTTAGCATAAATTTGTATTGCTCTTCGTCTTTTGTCGTCGTATGACTTTTTTCGGTCTTTGGCGACTTCAACACATGTAATATGCTTTTGAGGCCGTGCATGCATCTTATGGAGCTTTAACGCAGTGGCTAAGGTACTTTGGGGTACCTTCGATAAAAGGCTTCAGGTACTTTGAGTACTTCGTCAACATAGGTGGTTTGGGAAGGGGATTTCAGGTGGTACTAGTCGAGGGAAATGTGAAGTGTTGTTGCACAACGTTCCATTGGGTAGTTTGCATTGTGCCCCTTCCAATTATGGTAGTTTTGGATAGATATGAGTAAAAATGATATGGCAATCAGTTATTGATTGATCTAGTTTGTGTGCTTTAGCAAGTTCCACATGTACGGTGTGCCTTTACTATAATGTTGAGAAGATATAATGCTTAATGCTTAACCCCAATTATGTACATTTATATCAATCTTTGCGCTAATATATAAGAACCCTAGTTATGAAGTGACAATAAATAAAGGTAATATGTTTAAGGTTAACAACTATTAGATCTTTATCATTTGAAGACAAAAGACGACGATGATGGTAGTTGTCTATTATGAAAATCACAATGTTGGCAGATAAAAAATCTAATGCTATGATATCGATGACTTAGAGACTAAATACAACGTTACTAAATATGACTTAGAAACTAAATACAACAGTTGACAACGTTACTAAAGATGACAACATAGTTTGTTGGTGAAATATAGCAAAGAACCGTCTTTAGGAGTGAAATCGTGTGTCTTAGGGCTTGGAGGGAAGTTTGTTGCGATGTAAAAAGGGAGAATTGACGACAATTAAATAGAAAGAAAATTAAAGTTTTTTATAACACTAGGAAAAACCTCGTATGTTATTTTATATTGATAAAAGACTATTAATTGTTACAACATGCTTAAACGAGGGCCTATTCTATAGATTATAAAGCTATAATTTAATACTTATGATTACATTTAACATGTAGGTACATAATTAACAATAATGTTAACTAGTTGTGTCCCTCCGCTGGCAAAACAGGTCTTATCGTATTTAACAGGTTAAAGATGACGCGCGTAGCTCACTTATCAACATGCAAAAGACTTGTTTAGCTATCTATATATTATGTCTTTAATTTTTTATATGTTTTTATAAACCAAGAATGTGAAATAATAAAGTCTAGCCTTTTGATTTTAATTACTTTTAAAAATGTAAAAAATTAAAAAATACTTTTTTATTAAACAGGTTTAATCGTGTTATAAACAGGTCGGCAATTGCCAGGCTCCGCACGTTGCGGCGGGACCTGTTAACAACCGTGCCTTAGCACAACACAACTCTATTTCCAGCTTAATTTAGCAACGTAAACTTAGAATCTATTGTGTAACAGTAATAAACCATATAACAACAATGTAATCCTTTACTTGTTTATGTAACATTCATGAATTAGCAATTCTACGGTTACATGTCTTTTAAACGGAGTATGGATATAAGTTGTTTGTATGTTCAAGTGAATTTTTTAAATAACAAAAAGCTAATGAGCTAAGAATAGCTCCAAGTTTTGCAGAAGTGCAGGATCTTATGAGCACTCATACAAACCTGAGCATGCACAAACATGATTTTTTTACCTGCATGGTCACGCCGGTCAACTTCATCTAAGTAAGTTATGAACCATATATCGAACAATTTTGTGTAGCTGTGAAGATAACAGGAATAAGAAAGAACAGAAGCAACATTAAATAAACAAAAACCGAAGTACAAAAAATAGCATTACGACCCAAAGACGCATATTCCAAGTTAACTGTCTACCAAATAAGTCACCTAATCCAAGTTTTCATGAACTTGCTGGAAACGGAGTATCGTGCCGACAGGATCCCTATAAAGAAAGCCCCTACCCAGTCCCGGAAAGCCTTCCTGGGATACAAATGGTAATCAAGATCATTCCTAAAAAAGGTACCTTAGATCCCACTTGCTTAAAATTATCTTCAGCCAATCAAAACAAATTCTACAAACAAATAAAAACCTTATCGGATTTTTTTAAATCATAATTCAACTGGTAAGCTGCCAATTACTAAAGTATTACAACAGAAAACAATTCGACAAAGTTAACAAAAATGATAATAATTAGATCAGTCTCTTAAACCATAAAACAAAACTAAACTAAACAACTAATTATATATAATTCCTTAGTTTAAGAACATAGTTCTCTAAATAACATCTGCAACATTAGTTATTAGTAAATTAAGAAAAATCTTGTATGAAAATTGAAAGTCCATGTAGCCTAATTAAATGGAGATCTCTTATCAAATGTCAGCATTGACATTAGTTAGCACCAAAAATGGATTTTTTGTATGCCTGAATTTGGCTATGGAATTAAAAGCACTATTATTTTATATCTTTATCTTGGAAATTATATAAGCTGAAATTCACATGCGTGCTCAGCTCGATCTCAAAAATTCAGCAACCTGGTCTTTGTTGGTTGAAATGTTGTTTGGCTATTCAAAATCACCCAATTCAGAAGTACATATACTTCTATAAATAGAATCCAATAGAGAAGAAAGAGTAACAAAATTACATACCACATCAAATGTCTTCAAGGCAAAATAACACACATATACATGCGTGAAACATAATCCTTACCTTAACAATACAATCCTCAATTTGTTGCATACATCAAAAAAAAAATGCAGGCACCCCAAGACAGACCATCCAGAAAGCAATAAAAGGAAAAAATAATAGCAAAAATCCAATAAGAAAACAAAATATAAACTCTCGAATTGAGAAAAAACATTCAACCGTAACCCAAAATAACATTGAAGATTTAATAAAACCTCAACAAAAAATGAAATCAAGAGCTCCAAGTCTCAACATCAAAAAAGTTGTTCAAAGAACACCGAAATTGAGCATGCAATCGAAAAAAGGGCTCACCTCAACTGAAAATCAGTCGGCATCTAATGTACAAATGCTTATATGCGAGAGAATACTAAACAAATCAAAAAGAAACTTAATCAAATTAATACATAAATAGATGAATGCAAAAACAAATGACAGACACATGCAAGAACAATCGGAACCCAAATCATAGAAGAAAGAAGAAGGGATTTCATATAGAACCAAAAACAAAGCACATGCAGCAAGCAATAGAAGAATGCGGCTCGGGTCTCAATTAAGCAAGAGTCTCAAAGGCATAAGAAATTGCAGCAACAGCAACAGCAACAGGTGATCCCTCGCCGGAGACGGGAGGCGACACTGCCACCACCCACACAAACAGCCCCCCGCCAGCGTATGGGAAGAAAAGCAAGCTGTAAAAACCCTCGGTCTCTCTGGAAGAGAAAGACTAAAAGAGTGCAAGGATACATGCAATAAAAGGTAGTACACGCAGCTTAAACACTATTCATTTACCATGACAAATAATAATAACCAGTGAGGTTACCCTCGCGTTACGTCGGGGTAACCTGATCTATTATCGATGGGTCCTGGAGTAATAAAAGCTATAATTCAACTTCAGGCTAAAATTTGATACCTGTTTTGATAACAAAATAAAGAAAACACAGAAGATTACCCAAAATTATATCCATTTCATAACTATACATGTTTATGTCTTTCCATAAACCATTTAACTTGAACATCATATGAAAATGGATGCAACATAAGCTAACAGGTGCTCATTTAATAAACTCCACATTTGTTTAATCTTTCATTCAACCAAACTAAAATAAACTCACATAAAAGAATTGCTTAAGATTTGTAGATGGAGCCGAAGAATCTAACCATCATGACTTGTGTTTTGGGTTTTTTCTCAGCATTGTATAATAACTCTCACCATCCCTACAAATTCAAAACAATCTTGCGCACAAAAAGATCAAAATTAAAAAACCGCTACTATTTGAAAGTGATGGCTCTACTAGAATTTTAGATGGAATAATGTATGATGTTATAATTATTTGTTTTTATTTTAAAAATTGTCAATTTCAATTATATATTTTAAATCTTAACTTTAACTCTTTAACTTAAATCATAATGCTAAGCAGTTGCTTTTCAATTTAGCATTCTAGTTTTATTTTTTCTTTTTGACGTAAAAATATCTATAAATTACAAATTTCAATTATACAGTTTCGCATTCTAGTTTGGTAATTAAAACCTATAACGATTTTACCTCACATACAAGTCAAATGCTTTAGCTTAGATGGTCAAGATAAAATCATATTCTTTCTGCCTGAAAAAATAAATAGATATATAGTTAACATAAGTAATGATAGTGCAAAGATAATAAAAGCCTTGGATTGTAATAGCTTGATGTATTTAGCAATCTATGTACCATCTGACAATCAGTATTATACTCAGTTCTCAAAGAAACAATGTTTTAGCTGATTAATTGATATTGCAAACAATCACACACGCAACTAACCTACCTGTGAAGAAAAAAGCAACAAATGAAAGTTGGGTAAATTAACTAATAAGTCTGGAACAGTTCTCAAACAGATTTCTAACTTCACCCGACTCCCAACATGCAAATGAAATCCTGAAGGTGGTTCTCATGAACCTCCTAATACGTACCAACTTTAAATATGAAAATCAAGATAATCAAAACTCAAAGCCGACTTACACATACAATAAAAATCAAAATATGAAATAGCTACATCCTCAAAGTATGATACTATCATCAAGTTCTTTTAAAACATGGCAACCTCTGCAAACTTTTCTATAATATTTAGCATGAAAACATGTAAAACATAAAAACTTTTCTTTTCTATGATACTATCGTTGCCGTCTGCGTTCATAACCAACACCATCGCCCCTAGGGTGGGTGTTCGGTAAGGTGATTATCGTCAAAAAGGTGGATTTCGCCTTCTTCAAAACAACGTTGCATCGTCAAAGGAAGGAGAAGAGAGACCAGAAGATACACAGCGCCAGTGAACAGCGATGTTACGAAAGAAGAAGCAGAAACCCTAACTTTAAAGGGAGATTTGAGACTTTGAGTTGTTCATCTCTATCGTCATCTCTGGTCTCGCAGGCATGTACATAGGGCCAAGCAGGTTGTACATCATGTTTGAAAACTTGTACATGCAGTAAGTTGTTGTAAGTTATGCTTTAATCTTTGTACTTCACTGTTAACCTAAGTTTGAAATGTAAGAGTAATGGGAAGTTGACATTATTAAAATTTTGTTAGTGACATTTATAGCTAATAATTCATATTCATTTCAGAATTTAAAAAATAAAAAAACTTACCTAATTAAAATATGTTTTCAGAGTAATACGAACAGTAGCTTTCATCATCGGATTTGGTTTATCGTAACGCTAATGTTTTCGGTTGATATTATTTTACAAGCGGCATCATTAACTTACTAGATATAATCTATACTTTAACTAATTTTATTATATTACATGTGGTTGATATCTATAATCTATACTACTTAATAATGAAGTTACAAAAAAATAAAATCTGTTAAATCGTCAATCTTTAAAGTTAATTAAAGCCTTTAAAAGTAGTAACTAATAACTTTTTAATAAATTTTAACAACATTAAAACTTTATTAAAACTCTATTAAACGTATAAACCGCTTAAGAAAAGAAAAGCTAGCTAACTTGTTCTAGACATCGCCCTATAATATTATTCTTTAACTAACAACCATGTCAACATTTCCATAAGATTGATAGAATTGAAAAATAAGTTTTAGACCCCTCCAAGTATAGTAATATTGTATCGTGACCCCTTACTGTTTTGTCTCTTGTATTAATATTTTAAAATTACGGTAACTTCATATAATATTAACCAATTTTTAAAAGTGTTTAAATTAAATAAAATCAATTGAAAAAGAGTTTTAATTAGGGCATTAAGCTTTTATGTTTTATTTAAATTATAAACTTTAACATATTTTTTAGCATGTGCTTTTTTTGTTTCAATTAGAAAATATATTTTTTTTTATGGTGATATGAAACGGTGGCGTAAATTTTAGATATTTTTTTTATTTAATATGATTAACATATTTTTTTATTTTTTAATATAATTTCATATATTAAAATTCTGGCTCCCACATCTTCTCATCCATTACTTTCTTAACATTAAAATATTCGATGATAACTCGATTCGACAGTTTAATAGTTTAATTTGTGAAAAATATATATAAGTAACCAAATTAAAACACTTTTGAAATTTGATTGATATTTTATGATATTTTCCCTTTAAAATTTGAACCTGACAACAAACCATTTGCATTAAACGGTTCCTGAAATGATTAATCCGGTTTTTCAAACTCCACCACTTATTGTTAAAGTTTGTTGTAATGGATTTGTTTATTGTTATTATAATCTTAAAAAAAAGGTGATTGGTCATACTAAGTTTAAAATTATTTATCAACTTTTAAATTTATATGTGTGTCCCTACATATAAGTATGTTTATGTACATGGACCTATATATTTGGGTGTTAATGTGTTATTTGTCTTGAATAGTTAACAAGTCTTCATCCAAAGGTCAGTGCATAGGGCTACAAACGAACCGAACGAACACGAACAAGACCTTGTTCGTGTTTGTTCGTAAAGAAATAAACTTATTCATAAACTATTCACGAGCACTTACCGAACAAGATTATTTGTTCGTGTTCGTTCATTAAGAAAATGAACATGTTCATGAACTGCTCACGAATACTTACCGAACGCAAATGAACACAAACAAAAGCAAACAAACACAAACAACTGTTCATGAACATGACGAACAGAAAGTAGCTCATGAACACAAACGAATACAAATGATTATAGATTTATTTTAGAATAAAATTTACATTTTTATTACAAACATTACACAAAATCAAATAAAAATAAATAAGTACTTAACATAAATATAAAAAAACACTTGATATAATACTCATAAAATAACTGACACAAAAATTAAGAATATAAACGAACACATTAACGAACACATTATCAAGCGTTCACGAACGAACATTAACCAATATAAACGAACATATTATCGAACGATTACGAACATAAATGAACGAACGTGGCTTGTGTTCATGTTCGTTCGTTTAACTAAACGAACGAAATTTTCTTGTTCGTTTTCATTCATTTACTAAACGAACGAACATAAACGAACTTCCCGCCGAACGGGTCGCGAACTGTTCGTTGAACGTTCAGTTCGTTTGCAGCCCTAGCTGTGGAATATTAAATTAAAATTGTGGCTATCTGTATCTAATTTCATTTTTTTATGTCTATACAATTTATTAATGTCTCCATTTTGATCCGTCTAGATTAAACAAAAGTTTTGACTCAATTTAGTTTATGATTACTCATTGAGCCCGCTACATAATGGTTTTGCCAACAAAAACTACCATTTACTAACTAGTTTTCAATTAATCGATACAACCAGATGATCTGATCTTGTGCTTGTAACAAATTAGATGAAATCCATATAATCACCTTTGGGTGATTTCAATGTCACAAAATATCATTATATTATAAACGGATTTACTTAAAAGTAAAGTGAAATTATGATATACATCGATAAAGGTTCGGTGTATATTACACACTTGTTGGAGACTATTATAATTTCAAATACCTATGAACCTAAGAGTTCAATGTGGCAATGCCTTTTGGCAAGGGGTTGCACCACCTTGGTGGGGTTTGGGGTTAGTGCCCCATGTGGGGTCCAACTGTTCAAGAGACAGAGCCCCCTGGTTGGGGTCTTGTTATCCAGTCAACGAGTGCCATCAACAATTATCAATTATTAGCGAGTAATAATCACCGGTTAGTTATTACTAATCTACAGCAACATGGCCGCTAGTGGTACTTGTCACCAGTGATTTGGTGATAGTTTTAATTGGTCATCAGTGGTAGGTTAGGTTATAATTGATTAGCACTAATTTGGTCATTCACTTAACTTGTCCCATCAATATCAACTTGGGAGATGAATTATAACTCAGCCAATTATTAGTTAGTAATAACTATGTAGTTCGTGCTAAGGGTTTTAATACTAGCGTAACTAAATAACTACCGGCAATTATACATTCAACTATCACACTCTTTTCACAAAGAGTTGCATTATTTTAATTTAAACATTATAATGGTCCCCAACGTATAAAAGAGAAGCATTGGTACGTTTGAAAATATGAATCAGGACGTCCAGTTTTTCACAAGAAATACATTTTAATCATTATAGATTTTTGGCTTATCTAATTTAGATTTCATAAGTATGAAATAATTTCATCTAACATTGAGATTATACACGACTCAAAAGATAGTCTAGGTTTATTAGGACATATGAAGTCAACATTACCCACCACAAGAAAGTATATTAGCGAATAGTTTGAATCGGTTAAGGGCCTAGAGATGACAACCTCTTATTAGAATAAGGGAATATATTATAACTAGATTATATTATCGTACCCAACATCGGAGCTTATAATTGTGTGGTTGATGCTTTTAACCACATCAAACTAACAACATTTCATATAATCAAGTTCTAGTATGTATATCATATGAAATGATACAATAGTACTACAAATTTTACAATCTAATTATAGTGTTAAGTACTTCTAATGTGAATGAATGCCAATATTTATTTCTAAAACATATACATGAATTTGGTTACAGCTTTTTACCTATTTTATATAAAAAAAACAATTATTATATGAAATATTTGTATCGTTTTACAGATTCCATTATAAGGTCGGGCCTCAAAGTAAAAGAAAAAACAAACATCATTTATATAAGTTAAAATGTTTCCACCACAAAACCAAAAACAAAACCTTGTTCATACAAACGAGTAGCATAAATGTAATTACATATCATCTGGTTAAGGTAGTTACTCATGACATGTAAATAAGAGAAGATCATGCGTTCAAGTCTCACTCTAAGCAAAATGATCAGAGTTGACCCAGGTTTTTCTCAGCAATAGATTTCCTCCAAATAAGGGGTCGTACATTTACTGCCCATAAAAAAAAAATAAAAACCTACAAAAGCAGTTGGGGTATGCACCTTTAAGTGAGGCAATCCACCCACGTTCGAGTCGGCGTCACCTCACACTTTTAGGCTCTTAAGTCTTAACATTTAGGCTTTTTTATTCTTCTTTTCTACATGGATGCTTTGTAAATACATAAAACTATTTGCACCTTCTATGCCACCTGTATCTTTTCACGTGTTTTTTAATTGATTTTAGAAAATAAATATCAAAGAAATTTAAAATAAAATTATACTTTTTGTTAAAATTTTAATTTTTGTAGCTATTAATATTTGATTATTTCTAATATTTAGTTTATTAAACATAATATTTTTAAGTGTTAAATTTTTATACTTTACAAATTACAAATGCTCTAATAAATTGAAATATTTGTTTATGTATATATTTATAATGTAACAACATGAAGTTTTTCTAAATTCTAAATACACTATTATGACGTATTATATATATACGTACTCCTAAAACGTCTTTATTTATAGTTTTCACACTTTAAAATAGAGGTGTACAAACCGGTTTTTGGGGCCAAACCGGTTCGGTTTCAAACCGGTCCGGTTTCATCCGGTTTAATTTCAACAGGTTTGAACCCCAAACCGGTTCGGTTCCTAAACCGATTTCAGGGCTAAGATATTCAAACCTATCGAACCGGTCCGAACCAGTTTGAAAACCGGTTCAGGTTTTCATTTTTTTTTTTTTTAAATTTTCCAAACGCCCAAAACAGTCCAAAGAAGAAACACCCAAACATATGCGTCCGAACAATGCTAATGCGCCCAAACATTGCTCATGCGCCCAAACAGTGCTCATGCGCCCACAGTTCTCATGCGCCCAAACAGTGCTCATGCGCCTGAACACTTGGTCAAATTTCAGAAGTTTTTCACCCTTATCAAATTGTTCAAAACTTGTTCAATTGATCAAAAACAATATTTATTTTTATCAAAGATTGCACATTTATATAAATTATTTATAAATATTAAAACATAAAACATTAAACATTAAATAAAAATATAATTATGATTTATGATACATGAAAAATTAAATATGATTATTTATTTTTATCAAAGATTACATAAAATGTAAAATAAAGATACTATTCAAAACATATAAACAATTCAAATGACGTAAACATTATTCTTCGCCACCAGAACCCGAGGTATTAAGAAGGAACTCGTCATATGCCGCTTCATCATCGGTCATTCCGGGTGTCAATCCATCGTCTACTTCGTCTTCATATATTTTGGCTTCATATTCTAATTCTTCTTCAAGTGAGCATTTGTTTTGTATTCTTTCAGCTGCATCCAAATAATCCTTCAAGCAAATACACATTTCAACTGCTTCGGGAGTGAGTCGAGTTCTTCGTATTGATATAATCCTGCCACTAACAGAAAAAGCAGATTCCGAAGCTACCGTGGAAGCTTGGACGGTTAGTAAATCTCGGGCCATGGTGGATAGGATTGGAAATTGATCTTCCTTACCTTTCCACCAAACCAACAAGTCAAAATTTTTAAAATCTTGTGGAGTCACGGTGGATAAAAAGTTCGTTCCACTATACCTCCCGATTTCACTACTCGGAGTGTTACCACGTTGACTTTTATTGCATTCATCTTTTAAAGTATTATACAAAGCAAACATTGGATCACTTGAACCTTCGTCATGTCGCATGCCGCATAGACTCATGTATGTTTGATGTTTCACCATATTTTGCTAAATAAACATCAAACATTTGGCCTAAATGTGTGTTAAAAATATTTTTTGCACTTTGAGCATAATATGGGTTTTCTTATTCTAAATCCAAATTAAAAGTAATTTTATCAAGTAAAGTTTCAACCCCCGACGTATTTAAACAAGGGTTTAAGGCAGCGGCACATGTAATAACCGGAGGCATTTCTTTAAAATATTTTTTAATTTTTTCTTTTATTTGTGGTATCATATCCGAATAAGGTCTACCCCTACACGACCACTCATTTAATTTTGAAGTCATTAAGTAAATTTGGTGAAGTACTAATGGACTCGTTGGATAATAAACTCCAGAAAGACAAGTAGTTGCGGTTTTAAAAACATTAAGCATTTGGTTATTTCTTTAATAATAGACCAACCCGATGGATGGTAAGTCGAAGCCTTTTCACGACTCACCAAAGCATTATGAAAGGCTATTAAACTTTCTTTTTGGTCAATAGACTTTTCAAACATGTTACAAGTCGAATTTCATCATGTAGGTACGTCCCAATTCGGACCTAAACATTTGAAATTTGCGTCTTTACAAAACTTGCAATACCTACTATATCTTTGGTTACTGCTAAAAATATCACGTAACATTCTTTTAAAACTATTTTTACTGTTCAATAGTTTTTAAACCTTTTTGAACGGCTAAGTTTATGATGTGCGCAAGACATCGACTATGAAAAAACACACCATCACAAATTGGTTTATATTTTAATTTTAGATGTTCTATCGCAAGCGTATTATTTGACGCGTTATCAAAAGATATAGAAAATATTTCGTTTTCTATTTTATACGTTTTAATAACTTTATCAATAAGATAAAAAATATTTTTCCAAGTGTGAGGATAATCAAACAATTCAAACACAATCGTACGTTTCATCATTTGCCACGAACCGGGTTTATCCCAATGGGCGGTGACACAAATGTACGAGTCCGGTGAACCGTGCGGAGTCGACCAAACGTCACTAGTTAAGTTAACACCGGTTTGTAAATTTTCAAAATAAGATAGTAATTCATTTTTAGCTTTTTTCCATATTTTTAAGCAATCTCTTCTAAGTGTAGCACGACTTACATGTGTGTATCGCGGTTGGAGAGTTCGTTGAATTAGTCGGGTCAAACGTTCATTGTCGAAATGTTTGAATGACAAACTTTCTTGAATTACAAAATATACCATTTGCTCACGAACTGCATCAACGTCATATGCCCAAACATTCTATTCGCTTGTCATCGAAATTTGACCTTGAGACGGTTCACCTTTCAAAACTTTGCAATATTTATTCGTAATGTGGTTTTTCAAAGTTGTATTTCCATCTTTTTTGAAAAACTTATGACAATACTTGCAACGAGCTTTGTTTGGACCGCTAGTCATTTGACATAAATCGTAATTGCACCATATTTCGGGGTTCCTATGTAGGAAGGATTGCTACCACCAGTTGCTTGAAGACGCATCACAACCAACGGATGATTGAGCACTTGATTAAGCCATTGTGAAATGAACGATAGTATTAAGAGTTTTTTTTTAATTGAACGAAAGTATTGAGCGTATTTGAGAATAGAGAGTGTTTTTTGATAGTAGAGAGTGTTTTAACTTGTTGTGGTTCAACCAAAACATTCAATACATATTTATACTAGCTTAATGGGGGTATAATGGTAAAAGAAACATAAAAAAACGGTCATAAACGGCTATATAGTCGTTTTATAACGACTACTTTTTAAAAACCGGTTTGGGACCGGTTTGAAAACCGGACCGGTTTGAAACCGGTTTCAACACATGAAACCTCAAACCTATTGAGGAACCGGCGGTTCAGACCGGGTCGGGACCGGTTTGGGTCAAACCGGTTTGAGCCAGAAACCGGTTCCGGTTTTTTTGCCCAAACCGGTTCCCGAACCGGTTTTTTTGCCAACCTCTACTTTAAAGGCAAGTTCCAAAACTTAAATTGATTCTTCGATGCAAGCATCGAAATTTCAAAAAAAATATTGGAGGGAATCAAGAATTTTGGTAAGTAAGTAGTGAATTGATTGTTCGACCCAACCAACATGACACCACTTGAAAAGGAGAAAGGAGTAACAGGATGTGGGAGGCTTTGTGAATATTATTTTCAAGTATAATGTTTAAATAGGCCAATTGATCCAGTGAACAAATTATCTATACTTACATTTACAAGTTGCATCTTCGGTAAAAGTTCGTCATTGGGCCAAGAGTTGGGTTTTGCTTGGTATTTTTGGTTTCTTTTCGCACTTTCAATAAGATATTATATATATTTTGTTGTATAACTTAAACAAATAGCTAAGGTGGTTGAGTGCTAAAGAAGTTGTATATTACAAAATCTACTCGACTTCAAATCTCATGCGTGATGTTTATGTTATTTTTGAAGAAAATTTACAATGCTGCACTCCTTTAACTTTAATGAACTTATAATATAGATCTAGAACTTTAATAAAGTTATATTTTATTTATTTAACAAACTGAAATTATAGCCTATTTTAATAAAGTAACAATTAAGTAAGGAAGTGGCTTAGCTTGAGAGGATGAGCCGACTTTGTTTTGATGAAGTAATGATTCCATATCAAGATTAAATAGGAGAAGAAAGGATTTAATCTTCATAAATATTTATTTTAGTTTGATAGGTTAGTATCATTTGAGAACTCACAAATGTCTTAAGAATTACGAGAACTCTTATCGACACACAATGTTTTTTTTATGATTTATATAAAATATGATTAAAATATAATATTTAATCATCTCTCGTGTAATTTAAAAAGAAAACAATGAACGAATTTCTAATCTAAATATGTGTAAATCATATGTAAGTTATACTATTTACACATGTGTAGCTAAACAAATAAAAAAAGTAAAACGCATGTGAAAATAGTACTTTGATGGCTTTTTATATTACTTTGATAGTTTTTAATATACATAAGCATACACAACTGCATGTAAAAATATAAATTAAAAAAAAAGAAGTTATTGATATCAGTTCTTGTTGTTTTTAAGATATTTATGAGTTCTCAAATGATCTTAACTATTAATTTGATTTAGCTGTTTTGTTAATTTATTTGATTTCGTAGCTTATGTCTAATAGGAGTCTTTGTTAACTAGGTTATTGTTTTAGTATTAATATAGGGTTTAGTGTCTTTGTGCTATTTAATTTAAGTCACAAATAATCACGTTTTGTAATCTACTACTCAACTATTTAATTTAAGTCACAGTTACTGCTAATCTATATTTAGGAAAAACACTGTTCACTTTTATAAATTTTTTAATATTTTTAAAAATGGTTGTGGATGAAACAGAGAAAAAAAGATTATGATAAACGCATAAACGTATTATTTAATAAAAAAATAAAAAATAATAATATTTAATGTAGTTATAGAGACGTGGATAGAGAACTGACATGAATGCTCTAAAGTTAAAAAGGAGGAACCATACTATTTAATTTTGGTTAAAACCATAAAACTTATTAAAATGGAGCTAAATCTCAAAGTACAACTTAGTTAAAGGACTTGAGAGGCAATTCTTAAGATTACTTTCCATTGAAGGCGACATTATTATAATAATATCCTAAAAAAATAATAATAATCTCAACAGAAACCCCTTAAAAGTCGTTCTTCTGCCGCTTCTCGATCCTCCGAAAGGAATCTCTTATCTCTTTTCCTTTTATCCAAATATTTTTTTGAGTTTCATCATCTCCTCATCTAATTGATCGTCAATCGTTCTGATCCATTTGCTTTAATTCGTGTTTTTGATCCAATATCTTTTCAATTTGGGGGTGGATTAACCATCATCTACACTTTAGTGCAACTGGTGAGCAATTGAAATCGCTTAATCTGTTAATTTATGCATATGTATGTATGATTTTGATGATCTTCGTTCAAAATGGTGTCATGATTGTTTGGTTGATTACGTTTTGGCGATATTTATGATTAGGATGATTTTGATCTGTTTTAAGATGGGACGATCGTATGAAATCTGAATACAAGTTTTGATCTTGAATTGCTTTTACGGGATATTTGTGGGATCTCTTGTTCCTGTAGCGCTTAATAAGAATTTTGCCCAAAGTGATACGAGTTTAAATTAATGGTTTTCTAGGGCGAAAGTAATTTGAGAAGTAAATGATCTTTTATAACAAAGCAGATTTATGATGGGTAAACCTATGATTTTTAAAGTTATATTTTTCTGGTTTTTCACAATCATCACTTGTGAAAATACACATCCAGAGACCTCCTAATTTGTTTTCTGTTGACCCGTGTTATTTCTTGATTGAATCAGCTGTAGAAATTAGCAAAAAGACTGGAATTTGAGCTCAATAATTAGTTTTTCATTACAAGCCAATAATCATAAATGATGATTCTTGTACTATTATATCACATGGTAATTGAATAACAATGCATCAGATTGTTGGATCATGTTTGTTGTCATTTCAGAATTTTTTTAGTGATGTAATTTGATTGCAAGTGATTGTATGATGTATCAGATTTGAAATATGGAAGTCTAGAATTGAAAATTTTAGCATGATTTTCTTGGTTTAATGTATGGCTACATGTGTTTATTGCGTACTATAACAGGGAAATGAGTACTTTGCAAGGTCGAGTTGTTTGCCCTTCTGTCCGTGGGAAACAAAGCGGAGTTCATGCAGTTCCTGCAATTGAGAGGTCTTTAATGAAGAGCAAAATTCAAAAAAGTGGAATTGGGGATTTAAAGCTATTAGCAGTCCTAAGGTTCAAGTGCGCAAGCAACATCGGTCGAAACCTGTGACATGTAGTTTCAGTTCATCTTCAAATGGCAATGGTAGCATGGCTGAGAGTTTTAATGAAAATGATTCTGATTATGTCAATTCCAGTGTGGTTGAAGCTGGTAAGATTATTAGTAATGACAAATAGTTTTCCGTCTTACAAAAGTTATCTTATTGGTAAAATATGATCTTGACTTTTTTTTCGTGTTTTCTTTCCTATTTTAGTTGAGGTAAAGAGTGGCCCTGAAGGGTTTATAATTAAAATGAGGGATGGGAAGCATTTAAAGTGTTCTCATAACAATCCTCAAGGTGGTCATTTGCCTGATTATGCTCCACATCCTGCAATTGTACTGAAATTGGAAGACGGGACGGGCCTTTTACTTCCTATTATCGTTTGTATGTTCATTTTATCCCACATATATTTCGTTTACTCTAAAGTTTAAGGGGACCTATTAAGTCACACACAATGTTGTTCTGAATTCACTTTTTATTCTTCACAGTGGAGACACCTAGTGTATTGCTTCTTGCGGCTATGCGCAATGTCCAAATTGTATGCTCAATTACTTAGATTCTAGACTTGTTTCTTTTTCATGCATTTGTCTTGTATAGATGACATTATCGTCTTTGTGTTTATAGGCGAGGCCAACTATGTATAATGTGGTGAAGGAGATGATTGATAAGATGGGCTATAAAGTAAGTCTATTGTTGCTTTCTTATACTTTCGGAACGTTTTGATAGATATGTTAGACTTGCATTATTCATGGTTGATGAGTAAAATAAGCAATGATGGTATATTTATAACTAAAATAGGCATCGATAGTATTTCCAATTAGAATAGGCATTAATATTTTTTTGTTAATAGAGTAACTCTATGTATAGGTATTAGGACTTAGGAGAAGTAAATAATTATGCTGGATTTACATGTTCTATTTATTTTTTTCTAGGTCAAACTTGTTCGAGTGACCAAGAGAATACACGAGGCCTATTTTGCTCGGCTATATCTAACGAAGGCATGGACTACTAACTAACTAGTTGATTGATAACATTTTAAGAGCACTAGTGATTCTGTTTAACTGAAATGATGGTGATTTTAATTTCAGGCGGATGATGAAAATGAATGTGTTAGCTTTGACCTCCGTCCCTCTGATGCCATCAATATTGCTGTGAGGTGCCAGGTATGCTATCATTATATTACATCACTTTATACCAATTTTATTTGAATAATAATATACTTATGTCTACTATTATTATATACTTTTAGGTACCAATACAAGTGAACAAGTTCCTGGCACATAGTGATGGGATGAAGGTTGTTGAATCTGCAAAGCTTGCACTCCAGAGTTCTTCAGATGGTTCCTCTTTAAGGAACTTGACCGGTATAGAAATATCCACTTCTTATTTATTTTGGCTATTTTTTCCTGAAATATATATCATTTCACTCTGTTGAAGCATAACCATTAACAAGGATTTTAACATGTTTCAGACCAAGTGGACAGCCTTGTGTCGAAACCAAGGAGTTTAATCTTGTACGGAACATGCTTATTGCTGCTGTTGAGGAACGTTATAAAGATGCAGGTCTGTTACTCTTGATACTATTCGTCTTGCTTCTGTATTTGGGATGTGGATCCTTCTTCATTGCTTTTGATGTCAAAACAAAATGGGGCCCACAGGCGGCATTTATATCTTTATTCATATATTCTTGCCTTATAGGGAGGTAATTGATAAACAATGAGTTTAACTGTTACGTACACAACAAATCCTTTCATTTTGACCATTTTATTCCCACATTTAACCTTTTTTCACCTTTTCTTTTTGTATAAGGGTATAAGTTGTCAGATAACTAATGTTGTGCGTAAATCAGTTATTTTCGTTGTGCTCATATCACCCTTTTATACAAATAGGAACCCTTGATAGAAAATAACTAAAATGAATACAACCTCTACACGTGACCAATTTGGTGTGTCGGGCGACAAGCAGAAACAGGTAATTTTCTGGTGATGGTAGGATGGGGTTAGCCTGAAACACATTTCGTCAAAGAAATTAAAAATCTTTTAAAAATAACTAGCGTGTCAAACTTGATTACATCTAATTTCTATAATGTAGAAGGTTTATGCATTAAAATACACTTTGGGCAAGTTTCAAAATCTTTGAGCATTCTACCTATCTGACCCGTTTTCTTTTAAGCTACTTTTTTTTCCCTAAATTCACCCGTTAGAGATGAAATATGGCCCGACTCCACCAATTTATAGGTGCGACTGTTGGCTGAAATTACCACCTATAATATTAACCTCTATAGTGAATTATGTTACCCTAACGACATTTGTTGGGGTTACTTTAGAAGAGACTGCGATTTACGAATAATTTTGTGGTTTGGTGTTCTGATTGTTTTGTTGTCATATCACAGCTCAATGGAGGGATAAACTCACTCGACTCCGATCAAAGAGAAACTGGGCATAACAGGTATCTGACTCTTCATGCAAATCTGAATCCTTTTGAGCAGCAACTTATCTATCTTTTTTCGGTATATAAACTGCAGGATGATCCAATCTGTAAATAATTGGTCTGCAAAGTTGGGTCTCTTTAGTAATAATGGTATCTATGTGGTCATGTATTATGTCTTAAAAGTGTTCTTAAATATGTGAATAGTAGAAAGGATGGTAGTTGTATACTCTTGTGGACATTTGCATAATTCTGCAATTTGCCTTATATGTGATGCAATCGATTTAGGGGTGTGATTTTGTTAGGTGACATGAACCTAATATGAAATTTGCGGGTTTAGATTTAAATGGGCCTGGGTCAATTTTGGGTAGAACCCAAATACGTTCAGCTAGTCATGTTCAAAATAAGTCGCTGACGACCTGACGGGTTTGCCGGCTAACTTTTTAGTTTTAAAGTTGTTCAAAACAATGATGTGTGTTAAACGAATTATGTTAGGTGACAGACCGAAACTGACATCAACCCAAAAATTTAAGAATTTAAACACAATGCAAACCCAAAAACCTTATCAAAACACATGGAACCCAAATACAATACAACACTAGTTTAGTGTTTTCATGGGTTGACTTGAAATAAACTTAGAAAATTTATTTTAATATTTTTTCTTTGATATATCATAATAACATTATACGTTTATGTTCTTTATGATTAAGCTTATTGTCTTTTATCAGAAATGTCTTGGAACCCTGCTACTTAATCGAAATTGGCCAATTGGGTATGGAAATTACCGAAAGTCAAACATAATTATGTTGATAACTAGAAACGACCGTCAAAGTCCTAATCTGTTTCAAAATCAAGTTGATGTTTGTAGCAAACTTAGCAGGGGCTGAACAAACGTCAAAAAATACGTTTTTTTTTCTAATTGAAAGGGTGTGTACAGAGAGTGTTTATGAAAAAAACAAGTCATGGTTTATTTTAAAAGGTTTAATAATGTGTCATTGTTTTTCATAAAAGGTAAATAAGTTCGGTGTTAGTTATTGGGTGAACAAAATCAAAACACAATCTTCTAAAATTTGTGAAACAAAAAGTAATACCTTTGAATCCTTACGATAAATAACAGAAGCCTATTCTTCTGAACCGAGCGATTTGAAACCAAAGAGTGATTGTTGAACCCAGCGAACAGATCAAACATCTTCTAATTAATACTTGGATAAATCTTAGAAACCTGATGAAACACTATCAGATTAAACCAATTGATCGTACATCTCAATTGTTTAATCGTATTCAAAACTCAGATTTTTGAGAGAATCAAACTTTTGATTTTTGCGAGAAGAAACCGTACGTTTTTCTTTTTTCTTTTTGATATGAATATTTTCATGTATGTGAGCGTATATATGTATCCAACGTTGGATTCCATGGATCAAAATTTATATTCATTAATCAATTGGACATCATTAGTTTACTACTAAACCCACATATATATATATTAGCCAAATAGCCTAACATATAATATGACATCATAGCCCAATATTAATAAATTAAATCCACTAAAATAAGTCCAACTTATTTATTCATATACGCAACTAATTGTATTAGTGTAAAATGAGTCCGCACTCCAGCGTCACCTAACTCGTTTAGATACTAGTATAATTTACGAGATCAACAAGTTAATCCAGTAACACTAAAATTACCAACATTCCTCCCTCATTTTAATGATATCCATGATTAACTTAAATATCCTCTCGTAGAGATACAAATGTATGCATAAATGAAAATGTCCTACGGATTGAATTTTCATCTAAGTTTATCACATTCAAATATTAGAATATCAGGGTGTCACTATGGATTGAACCCTTGCTATTCATTTATATTCCTGAAGTGAATATACACATAAGTCTATAATTCAATTCTTACTTGACACAATGTTTTACTAGTCTATGTCCTAATCTTTCAAAGAATATATCGAAGCTCAAGTCCAAAGCTTCTTAAAGTGGCTAAACTTCATATTCTTATAGGTAGTTCATTACTCTTACACTTGCACTGCAATTTATCAATGAACTATTAAAAAATTTAATTTCAACATCTTTTATCTTGTAGTCTAAACACATACTATGAGATGATTTTACTCATGTGTTCCAATATCTTTATAACAAGCTTACCACATGAATTCAGCATCTAACGTCGTATTATATGGGAATTGGGCGTTTTGATATAAGATATTAAAATTAGACTTTATGCCCATCCCTATGACTGATTTATTTACGAGATATCTTCCTTACTCTTTAGTTATATAATTAGTCAAAATATACTTAGATCTTAATAATTCAACAGACATCACACCTTGCATGACGTGCTCATAAATCATGCTATGTATAATACACAACTGTCTAGAGTTTCTATGATACACCTGACTATAATCCTTAGCCAATACTATCACAATTGATAGAGATTGGTGACATCAGTTTTAACCACAATAGAATCTCAAACATCAAATTTTCTAAGCCATTCAGCTTTCTCACCAGCTGCAGCTAGAGCTAACACTACAAACTCGCATTTCATTGTCAAGTGATGCAAACTTCTTCAAGAGAGAATACACATCTACTCAATTACCTAAATTTCTTTAGAATATCCTTCTATAACTGAAGAAAAACCTAAATAATACAAACCATAGTTCATGGTTCTTTTTAGGTATTTAAACAATCTGTTAACAACTTACTAATAATGTGTACTTGAATTACTAGTAAATTTATTCACCTCAAAGCATAATGTATACCAGACCAGGTGCTAATCATAACATACCTTAGATAATCACTTGCTTTAAATATTTCATCTGTGAATAGATTCACCCTGACTACACATAGGTCAAATATTAGGACCTATAAGAGTTTTAACTTGAAAACTATCAATGATTAAAATTTCCTCAATACTTTCTCAATATAATAAGACTAGAATAAGACTATGCCATGAAGATATTATTACTCCTTTTAATCCTTATCCCAAGTATCATATATGCCTCCCCCATATCCTTCATTTCAATATGACAACATATTTGTTATTACAAATTAAAGGCAAGCTATGAGAATCACACAAGTCTAAATTAATGAATTCTAATACCTTAGAATTCCTTTAATATCTTTAAATGGTTTCCTTGTAATCCTAGTTAATACACAAGTATGCATTTACAATGATTCATATCAAGTATGACATTTATTATTATTATTCATATCAAAAGTCAGTATCAAACGCATTTTGGATATATCTTTCATTCTAAATAATTCATATGTTCTAATCTAATATTCCAGAACTTAGAAACATAATCTACTTTACTAGAAGATAATAATGACATACAAACCGATTCAACATCAAACGGGACATTAATATTTTTAAACATGTCATTACATAAATAATCAAATCAACAAAGATTTCATATCGAAACAAGATAAATTTATCTGAATCACTGACCTGTTTATAACCATAATTATTTCATTTAATTCCAAAAAGAAGGTCCTTTCGAATACCCAAAACATACGATACATATATATTAATATTTTTTTTCAAACGTACATACAAGTCAACTTTTTCAAAACCTTTGATAGGCACAGTTGCTACAATTTTCCTCCTTAGTACAGATCTATCTTTACATGGTTCAAATTCCTCAAACCATTTTAATCCATGCATACATAACTTATAGCACTTAAATCTACCCACCACATAAGCATATCATGCTATAAATAAAAGGATTCAAAATAAATGATACAGAACCGAATTATGCTTACCAATCACTGGTCTTTTAAATCCAAAATTATATCCAAAGATCGGGTTCCATTTACTTCACAACCCAATGGGTTTTTCCTGACTTGTAAATATCCAATTGAATGGTTGTAACCTGAACCGTGGCTCAACGGCCCCATTTGATTATGTAAACAAACACCTTTAGTATTTTTTTTTTCTATTCAAAATATTACTTTTATTTGTTTATTATTCAAGTGATTAAAGATTTATTTTCTTTAAATCAAATTTAATAATTATGTGTTATAATAACTAACATGTCCTGAATGTATCATTGAATCAACTAGAAAACTCATAGGTTTTGTTAAATTTAAAGTAAAACTAGAAAGCGTACTTTATGAAGCATTCAGATCATGTGAGCCTCTAGGACTCGCCACATCAGGCTTGTTTCCACCAAGAAGCTTCACCCGACAATCTTTCTTTAAACGTTCCGTTTTCCATACCTCCAACAAACTAACTCCGATTTCCTTTTTATAATTATTATTTTCCCGCTCAAAGTTTCATTTATTTCCATTATACATTTTAAACTTCTCGGATTTCTTCTCGAATTCCTCTAACTTAGTGAACTTACTAGACATATCTCAAACAAATTCACCAAAAGCCATGTTGAATAAGATGTTTGAACTTTAAACCCCAATTCAAACCAAACACAAAAGTCTAGTAGCCCATTAAGTATCACTTGTAAGCTAATAGATTATGATGGATGAAACAGATTGTGTGCAACAAATTCCATATTGAGAACACATTTAATGATACCCCATCAATAAAACAAATTTAAGAATGCCAAGACTATAAATACCACTTACTAAGTTAAATTCAAAATGCTTGCATCATCATATAGATCCCAAACAAAATCAACAATTTTCACCTTTTTAGTCGATTACCAACCCCCAGCTGTTCTGGGAGATTACCAAATAAACAGTTTACCAAGATCATGAACCCAAAGTATACCCAACTTGATGTGTGTCCAAATCAAGAACCCAAAATCGAACAGATCTGAACCCAAAATCAAATAAACCTGTGAGTAATCAAGAACCCTTTCTATTCTTTCCAAACCCAAAATCACATAATACAAAACCCAACAGGTTTATCTTATAGTAATTAACATTGGGTTTGATTAATTATTTATTTGAGTTGTTTAATTAGTAAAACATTATGATCTTTGCCATTGGGCTTCAACTTTTGTTGTTGGGTCAATTACACAGAATAGTAACCGAGGGTTGTATAACCCTATTGCTTCATGCCTTCATCCATTGAATCACAAGAAAAGAGAAGTTGCAGTGTCTTCTATTTCTTCTCCATTAAAACAAAAACCAATGTGTTTTCACTTGCACTTGATCAAAATAAAACCATAGGGGTCACAGTTTGGTGGTGGTTTTTCCTTGGTTCTCTCGCTCAAGAACAAGAACAACATCACAGTTACATCATTCAATTAAAAATTCAGAACCATTCGACTCCAATCTCGATTGTATCCAACACTCGAAATCCCGAATCAAAGAATACCGAAATTTAAAGTGGTTTAATCTTTGTTGTTATTGGGTGAACAAAATCAAAACACAATCTTCTAAAATTTGTGAAACAGGAACTAATACCTTTGAATCCTTACGATAAATAACAGAAGCTTATTCTTTTGAATTGAGCGATTTGAAACCATAGAGTGATTGTTGAACCCAACAAACATATCCAAAATCTTCGAATTAATACTTGGATAAATTTCAGAAACATGATGAAGCACTATCAGATTAAACCAATTGATCTTACATCTTAATTGTTTAATCGGATTAAAAACTGAGATTTTTAAGAGAATCAAACTTCTGATTTCTGCGAGAAGAAACCATAAGTTTTTCTTTTCTCTTTTTGATATTAATATTTTTCATATATGTGACCGTATATATGTATCCAACGTTGGATTCCCTGGATCAAAATTTATATTCATTAATCAATTGGACCTTATTAGTTTACTACTAAATCCACAGATATATATATTAGCCAAATAGCCTAACATATAATATGACAGCATAGCCCAATATAGATGTGGGCATAAAAACCGGGTTCGGATCCGACCCGGACCTGGGTACGGGTAGTACCCGATGGAAGGTGTATTCGAGTTGGACCCGTTTAAACCCGTAGGATTGGAACCGGATTTAGAATTTGAGTTTTTTAGTAAACCCAACCCGAACCCGAACCGGGCTCGGCCCTGTATTGGACCCGGTGTTCGACACACACAAGAAAAAAAAAAAAAAAAAAAAACTAAACCCGGTATTGGACCCGACCCTACCCTATCCGGGTATACCAGGTAAGGTTTTGACGATGGCGAACCCGACCC
Organism: Flaveria sonorensis; assembly: GCA_025506505.1. NCBI lineage: Eukaryota > Viridiplantae > Streptophyta > Magnoliopsida > Asterales > Asteraceae > Flaveria > Flaveria sonorensis. The sequence goes on along the minus strand of JACCIY010000242.1, from coordinate 12,179 downwards.
GGGTTCGTACCCGGGTTTACCAATACCCGGGTACCAAAAAACCCGATTGGGCCCAACCCGGTTTGTACCCGGTTTCTGGTACGGCCCAATACCCGGTTTGTGCACCTCTAGCCCAATATTAATAAACTAAGTCCACTAAAATAAGTCCAACTTATATATTTATATACGCAACTAATGGTATTAGTGTAAAACGAGTCCGCACTCCCGCGTCACCTAACTCGTTCAAACACTAATATAATTTACCAGATCAACAAGTTAATCCAATAACACTAAATTATCGATAACACTAAAATTACTAACATTCCGTGCTAAGCATTTAAAAAGAAGTCATCATTTTTTTCATTAAAGAGAAATACGTCTTAAAAATAAGAAATACAAGTTTTGTATCAGTCTAAGTTAACGACAAATTCGTGTCAATCACTTCAAAATTTTTAATATAAGAAGTAATATCTTTTTGTTCATACATCATATCTCTATTTTCAAGTTTGAACATAAGTTGCAGCAATTTGTTAGTATTCATAAAAATAATTTTGTAAGTTTGGTGGGGTTTACGGAAGCTCATAATCAAATATTGGATCGTCCTTAATCATCTGTGTTTTTATGTCATGGCGTAACAACTGAGATATCAAACATAGTAAAAAGAAAATTGACTCGTTAAATGTTTAATTGATTCAAGTACAAATGAGTTTTGAGTAAAAACTCAACCTAATTTTGAAACATATTTAACAAATGAGCTTAAGCTCGAGATTCGTGTAATGACCTTATGTAGATTCATGAGACATTTGATTTTATTACTCGTATAAATATACTAGTGGGTAACCCGATCTTTGTGGCGGGGTGAACAATTCACAAGTCTATACTTGTTATATTTCACTTAATGTATCAATTGTTTTGTTTTATAGTTTAAATCTCTTACACGACTTATGATTATTATCGTATGTTAGAGCTAATACGTTGTTACAAAACTAATTAGCATTAACAATAATAGTTGAATGACTTAATTTTTATGTAAACATAAGTGTTGAACATGATTAAAGTTTAATGAATATTTTCAAGAAAATTCACATTCGACATATTCTATGTTGAACTAACTTCAGTAAACCCGTGTATTACACAGGTTGAATAAATAAAATATTAATATAATAAAAATTAATAATTATAAAATGATATTTTAATATATGATATGACTGAAATTACATATGAGAAATGACTATAAATAATAAAACAGTGATATCAACTTTTAAAATTTTGTTTTTAATTTTTTCTCCAAAAAATAAACATTTTTTTCTAAAACAAATTGTATAAAAATGTCATTTTTAAAAATATTCTTATTATAACTCCCAAATTTGATTATTTTGGGTTTTTAAAAAATTGACTTTTTAAAAACACCAATTTTAAAATATTTCGTATTTTTAAAAAAAATTTATGCTTTAGAAAAAAATATTATTTTATAAAAAAATTATTTATTTAGAAATAACATTACAGAATAGATTTCTTTCTTAATTTATTAAATCTAAAAAAGTAATAAATAATATTATTAATAATTAAGGTAATTATTTAATATGAGAGAGCGGCGGGAAAATTTTGGTGAGGATGATTGTGGTGCTGTCACGTGTCATGTCAACTACTCTTATATTAGAGTATGAAGATGAAGATGTTTTGATACAACAATGAAAATATTTGTTATGACATTAGATATTAAATATAGATATATTAATAGAAAATCATATGCTACATTTCTTTGAATCAAAATAAGAGTATAATAAGAAGATTTCTTATAATATTAAAGAATAAAGCTTGCAATTCTTTATATGTTATCTTAAAATTATTATAAAATTACAATCTTGTCTTAAATAGATGTTTTATAGTTAGTAATAAATAATAGATGATATAGATTATTGTTATCATTATTATTATAAAAGTATTTAGTAATTATATAGTTCAAGTATTCAAATAGAATAATACTTATTTATAAATTTATTATTATTATTATTATTATTATTATTATTATTATTATTATTATTATTATTATTATTATTATTATTATTATTATTATTATTATTATTATTACAAAAGTATTTAGTGAAGTATTTAAATAAGGTAATACTTACTTATAAATTTATATGTTACTTTAAAATATTAAAAATTATATAATATTTAATGTAGTGAACTAAATAATCTTACAATATTAAATAATGTATTAATCAATGTATTAATTACAAGAAGTTTATTAATAAAGGATAAAATAAGAATGATTGCATTGAACATTTGTACCTAATGCTTAAAAATTGTATTAGGTGTCTTATTATTATTTTTTTTTGTAAAATTACATTCGTATCCTATAGGTTTTGCTTTATATAGTAGTATAGTGGACACCCGAAATTTGTCGCGGTTTGATTTTAAAAGTATATGTGAACTTCGCGATGATAGTTTTTGGGATTATCATGATTTTAGTGAGTTCAATAATATAAGCGCTCGGATTCTCATGGATATCTACACATGATTTAGTGATTCGTTATTATATCGTCTTGATACTATTATTGAACATATGATATTTAATAAGTCGCGAACATCAAGTAAAACAAATACGTTAAAAGTATTTGAATAAAAATTATCAAATGATGCAGAACATTATATCATTGTATCATGATTAATGATATGTTATTATTAGATTGTTACATATACAACAACATGATAAAAACACAGTATTAGATTTTAACATAATATTGTTGTTGTTGTTGTTAACCTTTTAAAAAAAATAATCACTACTGTTAATATTATGAGTAAATTACACGAATGGTCCCTGGGGTATGCGTGAATTGCAACTTTAGTCCCCACTTTCAATAAATTACAGATGTTGGCCTGAACTTTGCATGGCATGCACACTTTCAGTCCCTACTTTGGATGGGCGTTAAATACGGACATTAAGTGAGAACACGTGCCCCACACGTGAGGGTACTTTTGTCTTTCAAACCCCCTTTTATAATGCGCAGACCTATATTATACTCTTCTGTTATCGGTACTAGTAATTTCCCTCCATAAAACCCTTCAACCCGTCATCTTCCTCCTTCATCGACTTTGAAAATCATCAAGAAAACCCTACCCATTACTTGATAACTCTTACGAAAGCTTTAAGATCAAGAATGGTTTGGTATATCAAAGTTGTGAATACCAACATTACCACTGAGGATCTTATTGAAGCTTATGGTATGTCTAAAAACCCTTCATTTTTGTGTTTCTTACTTTCATACCAAGAAATTTATGAAATTTTATGTTTCTATTACTCTTTTGATGAACAGGTAACCAACCAAATCTGTTTTCTCTCAAGATTCATCATAGTGGTGTTTTTAGAAACTTTCCTGGAAGAAGATACGCTTATGGTAGGGTTGCATTCGCTGATATGTGTGACATTGATCAGTTTTCTACGTTTGAGATAGACTTTATGATGGATGAGTTGGGGTTAACTCAAGATGGAAGGCGCCTGTACTATCAATTTTGAATTCTAGGTAAGAATTTAGATTTTGGGTTATCGGCCTTAGGAAATGATAGTGATATTATGTTGTTGGCAAAGTATGTTGGAGAGCATAAGATCATAGATGTATACATTCAACATGGGGAAAGTAAGGTTGGAACTTATAATCGAAGCACAAATTCTAGAGTTGTGATCGAGGAATTAGAGGATGTTAATAACTTTATGCCTCCTAGAAAGTTGTACATAACATGGGATGGAGAACCAAGTCATCTGCAAGAAGGAATGAGTGATAATATGGATAGTGGTGAACATGTAGATGTTGATACTGAACAGGTAGAAATAAATAATCAAAGTAATGTGAATGATAAGACAACTTTAAATGAAGTGGCTGTTGATAAGTTAGTTTAAAAAGATTTGAATTGAATGATAATCCTGTTGAAGCAGATGCGAATAAGCAGACAAATGTAAATGATGAGACTGTTGAGGCAGATGTGAATAAGTAGACAAATGTAAATGATGTGCCTATTGAGGCAGATGTGAATAAGCAGACAGATGTGAATGACGACCTTGTTGATGCAGATGTGAATGGTTAGAGTGTTAAACAAGGTGGAGTTGAACAGCATGGGCAAGATGTGAGTCATGAGGTAGTTAGGGACATTAGTTTGAATGACTTTGAGTATGATTTTGATAATGTTGACTTTGCTAAAGAGTTTCCATTAACATATGAAAGAGAGGCTACTGATGTTGAGAAAGATAGTGAGGATGAGGATAGTGATTATATAGTTGACACTAGCTAATGAGATTGATGAAGTAACTATTGACATAAAGGATTTTCAAGACTTTATGGATGAAGGAGAAGAATTTTTAGGTGATGATAGTAGATTTAGTGAGGAGAAACATTTGATGATCATAATATAATTAATGAAGATGTATGTGGGCTGACTGATGGGTCCCTTAGTAGTGGCACAGAGGAGTCTCCTGGAGACTTTGAATCGGTTAGAAGCAAGAAGTTGAGGGAGTTGAGGAGGAAAAAAAAAGAAAGAAGTTGTTGTTGGGGTTGAAGGTGTAACATTTTATGTTGGGCAGGTATTTGGAAATCCGGATGACGTAAAAGATTTAGTGAAGAAACATGCAATTGAAACCAGAAGAGATATAGGTTTATTAAGGAATGACAAAAGAAGAGTTAGAGCTATATACTATGGTACTATGCCCCATGCTGAAGATGATGAGCCTGCTAAAGATGATGGGCCTGCCAAGGATGATGGGCCTATTCAAAAGACCCATGAAAGTGGGAATGATATTGGGACAAGTAAAGAGGGTCAAAACATGGGTAAAAAAGGTCAAGAAATTGGTAAAAAAGTTCAAGCAAGTGGAAATATGATACAAGTGTGTGACAACTCATCCAAAACTCACACGATTTCGATTTCCTTGTGCCAATGCAGTAGACCAGTGATGGATCACTCACCATGTAACGCAATTTTCGGGACGAAAATTCTTTCAACATGGGGATAATGTGACATCCGGTAATTTTCCGTTACCAAACTCCGTTAGTTTCCGTTAAGTCTTGCATACACGTGTTGGGAGCACACACTGGTTGTCGTTGAACGTTGGTGACTTAACAATAATCAGTAATGTTAAATTGATGATAATTAGGTTAACAATGTGATTATTAAGTTATGCTTATGTGATTTGAATGTTAACTGTAATGTTATCGCGTAACGTGAAAACGTGCATATTTATTCGTGTGTTTTGTGATAAATGGGAATTATGCATGATTGTTATTTGTGATTAATAATAATTGTGTTTAGTAGTTAAAAACTATTTAAAATCTATTCAAAAAGCTTAATTTTTATAAAATACAAAATGCAAGGGTTAAAGGGTATTTATGCAAAATTGAATTAATAAAACAAAAAAACTCCAACCCTAATCCCACCCTCGGCCGCGATCGACCTCCCCACACCCACAAACCTGCGATTTCAGCCCAAGAACAAGCAATCACATTCGAATTTGATCGATTTCAAGGCATACAACAAGTTAGAATCATCAATTGCAAGCCATTACACGTTTAAAGGTTAGATTTTTGCATGTTTTTGATGGTTTTTCATGGTGGCCGAACCCTAGTTCGAAAATCTGCAATTGGATGTTAATTCTTGTTCGTTTGATGATGTTATGATGTTAGTTAGGTTGTGTTGATGCTAGTTAACGTTGATTATGCAAGAAAGTTTGGATTTTGGTTGTTTGTTCATAGGGTTATCTTGGCCGTGAGTTTGAGGCAATTTTGGATCAAATTGGATGTTGAATAATGGTTGTTTGATGTTGTGATTATGTTAGTTGTATTGTATATATATTAGTTAACGTCGATTTTACAAGAAAGCCATGATTTGGGTGCATTGTTCATAGGTTACTAATAATAGTAACTTTATTTTGCATGAATTGGTGATTGGATGATGTGTGAATGTTATGGATGTGTTTGTGATGATGATTAGATGCTAGATGGTTGATATGAATGTTAGGAATTCAAGAATGCATGTTGTAGTTCATACCTTACTAAAGATAGTAACTTTTGGGTATGAAAGTTGATGAATCATGATGATTAGGTGTTGTTGATCATGTTTAGATGTTGTCATGGACTTGAAATGGTATATAATTGATGAATTCATGAATGTTGTGTGAGTTTGATGAATTTGGGATGAACTTTCCCAAAAGGGAAACTTTAATTGTGCAAATCCTTGAATTGGATGATTTGAGCATGTTTGGGATATTAGGATCATGCTAGTGTGTTCATGGATGGGTTCTAAGGTGACTAAATGTGTTGTTTATGTTGTATGAATGTTGATTTGGGTTGTTATCTGTTTTGGCCTGTTGTGATTTGCATGATTTGTATGATATCTAGTTATATGATGATCTAGGTAGTACATGTGGTGGTGATGTGCTATATGTAATCAAGTGGTATGTTGATCATGTATGATATGCTGTTGTGTTAGTTTAATGAATTATCACCTATAATGTCACCAACGGGTCCAACGGGTCAACTGGGTCAAATGTGTCTTGTATTCTTAAACCTTGAGTTCCTTGGTTTGTAGAGCACTTAGGGTTTCGTGTTGTTTTTGTGCACACGTACTTATGTACTCTTGTATTCTAGGTGACCTTTGAAGGTTGTCTTTCCTTCTTTCTTTCAAGTTAAACTCTAAGTTAATTCTTGCGCATACCAGGTGAGTTCTTGCCCCACTCTTTTTACATAAATCTCTTTTGGGGGAGATGGCATACTGTTTACAAACGCTTTTATTTATGAGTGTGTATAATATTGATATAGTGTTGTTTACCATGGAAAGTCCTCACACTTTCGGATTGTTAATATTGACTAGCGGGGAAATTTTGGGTAGTACTACTGGGTCTGACGAGCCCCACCTGTGCGACTCGAGGTCAAACGGGTGCAATTTTGTCCTATCACATATTCGTCACGACCTGGTAAGTCGTGACGGGAGGCAACAAACGTATCACAGTCAGCTTCAATCGCGAGATCACTATGATTAATATTTTTATGTTAATAGACTAGCTATCTATTGCAATACACTACTTATGCTCTGAAAACTATTGATTGGTTTATATTTTAACGCAAACTCTTGAACTCACCAACCATGTGTTGACTTGTTTAGTATGCTATTCTCAGGTTAAGGTTGCCAGTTGCCTAGGAGCACGCACGTCAGCATTGTTGAGTTGTCTACATTTGCATTGTTTACAAATTGGGATTATTTTCATTTTATACATTTGTGTTTGGGGCGCGTTTGTTTTGCGCATTCTCGTTACATATTACTTGTTTTGGGTTTTCCAGTTTTAAAAACGCTTCCGCAGTATTTTAAACGTTGACTCTGGTTTTGTTTATTAATCATATAGAGTCGTTCTTGGTAACTAATGACTGAGATCCTGGTATGTCACGCGCCTCGCGGTAAAATCCCGCACGCGGATTTTGAGGGTGTGACAGATTGGTATCAGAGCCATTGGTTATAGGGAACTAGGTTGCATACACACACTAGACTATAACCGCACAGTTGTTAGTTACTTATCGTTTACTCTCCTTACTGTATACTCATTGGCATACGCAACACGTACTTCGCAGCATGGCATCGTCATCCAGGAATTTAGGCAAGAGACCTGCACGATCTGATTCACCTCCTACTTCTCCCGTACCTGATAGGGGATCTAACTGGCCACGACATCCTTATCCTCGCGGCGAGATAGACTGGGATCAGCCTTTCGTACCTCCTGAGCTCGATCCTCCGCGTAACTGGGATTTCTACCCCACTTACATTAACCGTATGGCTTATAGAGAACGCGTACCACCTGTAGCACCTACACGACCTAGGACTAGGTCATCAACCGCCTCTACTTTGCCTACACTTCCTACCTTGAGCATCCCTCTGGAGCAGGCATTTGCAGCCCTAGTAGCCACACTGGACACAGAGCGACAGCGGATTAGAGGACTCACTGACGAGAACTCTGCGATACGATCTGAGATGCGTCAGCTGCGTTACCAGGTAGATACACTTCAGGAGCGACTTTCGATGGCCATTGGTGGACATCATACTCTGGCAGGCAACGTGGTAGCACTTAGTGGGCGCATGGATGCACAGGATCACCATAACATGGAGATTGATAATAGGTTCGTTGGTTTAGAGGCACAGCTAGCAGCACTTCAGATTGCTGAAGCTCCTGCACCTTTGGTGGACCCTGATGAGGAAGACCCAGAAGAAGAACCCGAGGAAGCCCCCGAAGAAGAACCAGTTGAGATGGATGAGGACAGTGACGGATCTGACGTACTGGACTGATCCTACTTTTAAATGACTTAGACTATGTAGTGTTTCTTTTCTTTGAAACCTATGTGGGAAGGGTTGTTTCCCACCCAACTGACAAACTTAAATTTTGACATTGATGGAATATTTTGTGACTCAATTACAATTTATTTATCTTTGATTATTATTTCTGTTATAAACGTTGTGGTTGTGGTAAATTCGTTATTTCTTATTGTTTACTGTACTTTGATGAGATTAATGTGTTGGATGTTACTCATTATTGTAATTGTGAATTTTAAAGTGAAATATGGACGCACGTGGAAGAGGACGTGGGCGTGGTCGTGGACGTGGCGCCGGAGGCCGTGGAGCCGGAGCCATAAACATGACGCCTGCGGAATTGGCGGCATTGATTAATGAACACGTTCAGGCGGCAGTGGTTGCTGCCCAACCTGGACAACCAGCAGGTAAATGATAGCAAGAGGTTAAACTGATTATCCTAGTTATTTGTCTAGGATATCTGACTAATGTTGGGATTGTCAAAACAGGACCACCACCATGTACCTACAAGTCCTTCATGGACTGTAAACCTCATACCTACAGCGGGACGGAAGGGGCTGTAGGGCTTGTAAGGTGGTTTGAGAAGACAGAGTCGGTTTTCGCGAAATGCAACTGCCCGCCTGCTGATCAGGTGAAGTATGCCACAGGGACGTTGGAAGGCGCAGCACTCTCTTGGTGGAATGCCCAGGTACAAATGTTAGGTCAAGCCATGGCCAATGAACTACCTTGGGATGAGTTTAAGGGAATTATGACTGAAGAATACTGCCCCCGAAACGAAGTGCAGAAACTGGAATTGAGTTCTGGCAACTCAAAATGCAAGGCTCAGAAATTGAAGCCTACACGACTCGTACTCATGAGTTAGCCACTTTATGTCCAGGGATGGTGAATGAAATGCACAAGAGGGTGGAGCATTATATACGGGGATTGGTGCCCGAAATTCAAAGTATGGTAACTGCTTCTAACCCCACTACCATACAACAAGCAATCCGAACAGCCCACAGGCTGACTGATCAGGCAGTTGAGCAAGGACGTTACCTAAACGGGGTGCGGTGGCAAGCGTGCCCGACCAGAAACGCAAGTGGGATGGTTCAAGCAACAAGGGATCGTCATCCAGTAGCCAATCTCAACCTCAACAACAGCAGCAAATCAGCAACAGCAACGGAAGTTCGATAATAACCGAAGCTTCAACCAGACGACTCATTCAAATCAAGGACCCGGTGGGTATGGTGGAAGACTGCCGAAGTGCAACCGGTGTAACTACCACCATGTGGGCCGATGTGATAACTTCAAGTGTCAACGTTGTGGGAAGATTGGTCATGCAGCCAAAGACTGTCGGGGTGAACTGATGAAGAAGCCTCAACAATCGCAAGAAACTCCGAAAGGTTGTTTTGAGTGCGGAAAAGAAGGTCATTACAAACGCAACTGTCCCCAACTTAAGAGGAATGGTAATGGTAACAACAATGGGAACAGCAGCAATAATAACAACGGGAACAATAACAACAACAATGGTAATGGCAACAACAATGGAGGCAATAACAACAATGGAGCCAAAGGAAGAGCCTTCGTCATTGGCTCAGGTGAGGCTCTAAACGATCCTACAACAGTAACTGGTAAATTTTCGGTTAATGGTCGTTTTGCTACTATATTATTCGATACCGGAGCCGATAGAAGTTTCGTGTCCACTAGGTTCTGTAGTCTTTTAAGTGATATGCCCTCAACCTTAGAATCTAAATACACCGTAGAGTTAGCTGACGGTACACAGATTCACGTAACGCATATTCTTAGAGACTGCAAGATAGAGCTTGCTGGTCATACGTTCACCATAGATCTCATGCCTGTTACGTTAGGAAGCTTTGATGTGGTAGTAGGCATGGATTGGCTTTCCGATAAACAAGCGGAAGTCATATGCCACGAGAAAATCATAAGGATTCCCATTGGTGAAGAAGTCCTTACGGTCAGAGGTGATAGGAGTGGTGCGGTGATAGGCATCATCTCATTCATGAAGGCGCAGAAGTTGTTACGAAAGGGTCGACTGGCCATATTGGCACTAGTCACGGATAAACAGACTGAGGAAAAGAAGATAGAGGATATTCCCGTAGTTCGTGAGTTTTCTGAGGTGTTTCCGGAAGATCTGCCTGGATTACCGCCTCATCGTCAAGTTGAATTCCAGATTGAGTTGACTCCAGGAGCCGCTCCAATTGCGAGAGCACCATACCGGTTAGCTCCGAACGAACTGCAAGAATTATCCGCCCAACTCCAAACTGTTGGATAAAGGGTTTATCCGACCGAGTTCGTCACCCTGGGGAGCGCCAGTTCTATTTGTGAAGAAGAAGGATGGTACATTTAGAATGTGTATCGACTATAGGGAACTGAACAAGGTTACTATCAAGAATAGATATCCCTTACCTCGTATCGATGATTTGTTTGATCAACTGCAAGGATCAAGCTATTACTCTAAGATTGATCTGAGGTCTGGGTATCATCAGCTGAGAGTTCGAGAAGAGGACATCTCGAAGACTGCTTTCCGTACACGATATGGTCACTATGAATTTTTGGTCATGCCATTTGGGTTGACGAATGCACCAGCAGTATTCATGGACCTCATGAATCGCGTGTGCAAACCCTATCTTGATCAGTTTGTTATCGTCTTTATTGATGACATACTGATATACTCAAAGACCGAGGAAGAACATGAGAAGCACTTACGTTTAATCTTGGAATTACTTAGAAAGGAACAACTGTATGCAAAGTTTTCTAAGTGTGATTTCTGGATACGTGAGGTACAATTCTTGGGTCATATTGTCAACGAGAAGGGAATACATGTTGATCCTGCTAAGATTGAAGCGATAAAGAATTGGTCTGCTCCTAAGACACCGAGTGAGATACGACAATTCCTTGGATTAGCGGGATATTATCGACGATTCATTGAAGGATTCTCTAAGATTGCCCAACCTCTCACAGCTTTGACTCACAAAGGAACGACGTACAAATGGGGTGAGAGTCAGGAATCTGCTTTTCAGTTGCTGAAACATAAATTGTGTAGCGCACCAATATTAGCGTTACCGGATGGTAGTGATGATTTCGTAGTCTATTGCGACGCTTCTATTCAAGGACTTGGATGCGTCCTGATGCAGCGGGATAAAGTGATAGCATACGCCTCTAGACAGTTGAAGATTCATGAGAAGAACTATACCACCCATGATTTGGAACTGGGTGCGGTAGTGTTTGCCTTGAAGATCTGGAGACATTACTTGTACGGTACCAAATGCCCATTTACACCGATCACAAGAGTCTTCAGCATATCTTTGAGCAAAAGGAGTTGAATATGAGGCAAAGACGCTGGGTGGAATTGTTAAACGACTATGATTGTGCTATTAAATACCACCGGGGAAGGCAAATGTAGTTGCTGATGCGCTGAGTAGAAAAGAGACTGCTAAACCTCGACGTGTGCGAGCTCTACAACTAACGATTAGTACGCAATTACCTGAACAAATCCGTGATGCTCAAACTGAAGCTCTGAAGTAGAAAATATGAGTTTAGAAGGGTTGCGAGGAATGGAAAAGCAATTGGAAGTAAAGCGGATGGAATTCGTTATTTCATGGACGATATGGGTACCTCTACATGGAAATCTGAGAGATTTGGTCATGAGTGAGCTCATAAGTCCAAGTATTCTATACATCCTGATCTGACAAGATGTACCACGATTTGAAGGCGCACTATTGGTGGCCTAACATGAAAGCAGATGTAGCTATTATTTGAGCAAGTGTCTGACCTGCTCGAAGGTTAAGGTGGAGTATCAGAACCCTCTGGTCTGCTACAAACAACCCGAGATCCCTATGTGGAAGTGGGATCAAATATCA